>SJYQ01028600.1:0-39205 GCA_006410935.1 Redunca redunca
CCGGGAGTTGGTGATGGACAGGGAGGCCTGGTGTGCTGCGATTCATGGGGTCACAAAGAGTCGGACACAAGTGAACAACTGAACTGAAGCCATTAGATGTAAAATCCATCAATGTATCCTGTAAAATAAGTGACCTTAGTGACAAGAAGGATATTCTGCATCTCATTCATTTATCCCCATCTCAATTATATGGAGAATCTGTCTAAACTCCAATAGGTACCTACGGTACAAGAAGCCCCTGATAGAAAATCAGAGTGAGTTCCACTAGCTAGAGTTACAGAAAATGACCTTCACTGGTCTTTTTGAACACACCTGACTTGAATACCCTTGCTATGAGCCAAACTTACCTTGCCTAGCTGAAATCTCAGCTTGGGATATTCTAGTCAGTTCTGCCCACTGATGCCAAAATTCTGTACAAAGAAACAATTTCTAGCATTCGTTAGAAAGAAAGTATTGCTGTTCTTGTTTTAAAACAAAAATAACTTACCTAAGGTATCTTTTAGGTTTTTTACAATAGATGCTTTCCGGGCACTGTTTTTCCTTTCCACATAGTTAGAAGGCACAAAACCCGTTTTATTCATGGAATTTCGAACTCGCCACCAGGACTTAGAGTCATCCAGAAGCCACAGTCTCTCGTTCTTCTTGATGTCCAGCTCTTGCTCTTGCTGGGCCGCATAATCAAACTTGGCTACCACCACCACTTCCTCTGCCATTGTTCAGCACCTTCTGCACTGCAACCACACAGAAAATATTTTATGTAAGGTTGAGAAGCTGTCCACATGCTTGTCAAGAGAAACACACCTAAGAACCTAAAGTAGTAAATGATTAAAATATAAAAACAGGGAAAAAAATTAAAATACTAAGCAAATACTAATCAATACAGAACTGGTATAGATATATTAATAACACACAAAAGGACTTTAAGGCAAAGCTATCACTAGTGATAAGGAAAGTCACTATATCCTGATAAAAGGTTTTATTCAATATATATAACAGCTAAGCTTATGTGTACCTATTAATATACGTCCAAAATAGATTGACAAAACAAGAAAAAAACTGACAAATCCATTGTCATAAAGGTTTAACTTTTAACGTATTTATCTCACTAGTAAACTAAGATGACAAAAAGTCAGAAAGGTTAAAGAAGAACTGACATCATAACTATTAAGTCTGATGCAATAAACATATGCAAATATAACTTCCAAACAGAAGAACACAAGAGTATGTACAAAATCCAATCAAATGCCATAAAAATCTCTACACATTTTTTGTGTACTTGGTATCCTAAATCATATTCTATGACAACCATAACAAAGATAACTTTAAAAAAATGTTATAGGTTTAGAAACTTCTAAAAACTGATGTGGAGAAGGAAATGGCAACCCACTCCAGTATTCTTGCCTAGAGAATCCCAGGGACAGAGGAACCTGGTGGGCTATAGTCCATGGAGTCGCCAAGTCAGACACTACTGAGCAAAACAATAACAACAAACACTGATGAGTCAGAGAAAAAATCTTAACAGAATTTTGAAAATACTTATAAGTAAAATTAAAGACTATACGAATAACTTTGTGTGATGTAGCAAAAGGAGTATATAAAAAAAGATACATAGTTACATCAGAAAAATAAGAAAAGTTAAAAACAAATTAATGAACGGATCATCTATCTTCAGTTAGAAAAGAACATAAAGAAAAGCAGATAAAAGGAAATAATACAAATAAGAGCAGAACTTAATTTAACAGAAAGCAAAGACATAGAAGAAAGGCTCAAAACAAAGTTAGATGTCATGACTAAAAAATGGACATAGTTCTGACAAGACTAAAAAATGAAAAAAGGAATAGAGAGCCCAGAAATAAACCCACACATCTATGGTCAGTTAATCTTCAACAAAGGAGGGGAGAATATACAATGGAGAAAAGACAGTCTCATCAGCAAGTGGTGTCGGGAAAGCTGGACAGCTACCTGTAAATCAATGAAGTTAGAACACACTCTCATAATACCATACATAAAGATAAACTCAAAATATCTTAAAGACTTAAATATAAGATATGGCACCATAAAACTCTTGGAATATAAGCAAGATATTCTCTGACAAATCGTACCAATATTTTCTTAGGTCAGTCTCCCAAGGCAATGGAAATAAAAGCAAATAGGACCTAATCAAACTTACAAGCTTTTATACAGCAAAGGATACCACAAGCACAACAGAAAGATAATCTATGGACTGGGAGAACACATCTGCAAGCGATGCAACCGACAGGGGCTTAATTTCCAAAATATACAAACAGCTCATACAACTCAGTAAAAAAAAAAAAAAAATCAAAAAATGGGCAGAAAACCTACATGCATTTCTCCAAAGAAGACATATAGATGGCCAACATGCACATGAAACGATGTTCAACATGGCTAAACATCACTAACTATTAGAAAATGCAAATCAAAACCATAATGAAGCACTATCTCACCTTAGTCAGAATGGCAATCACTGAAAGGTCTACAAATAACAAATGCCAGAGAAGGTGTGGAGAAAAATCCTATACTGTTGGTGGGAATGTAAACTGGTACAGCCACCATGAAACACAAGATAAAGTTTCCTCAAAAAAAATAAAAAACAGAAAAAACTAAAAACAGACCTGTTATATGAGGCTGCAATCCCACTCCTAAGCATATATCCAGACAAAACTATAAATAAAAAAGATACACATACCTTAATGTTCACTGCAGCATTACTTAGAATAGCCAAGACATGGAAATAGCCGAAATATCCATGGAAACAGGAACGGATAAAGAAGATGTGGTATATACACAGTGGAATACTACTCAGCCATAAAAAGAGTGAAATAATGTCATGTACAGCAACATGATTAGACCTATAGACTATTATACTAAGTGAAGTCAATCAGAAAGAGAAAGACAAATACCGTATGACATCACTTATTAAATATGACACACTGAGACTTCCCTGGTTGGGAAGTCCACTTGCCAGCACAGGGAACAAGGGTTTGAACTCTGGACTAGGAAATAAGATCCAACACGTTGCAGGGCAACTGAGCCCGTGTGCCAGAACTACTGAAGTCCGTGTACCCATGCCGCAACAAGAGAAACCACAGCACTGAGAAACCCACGCACCACAACTAGAGAACAGCCCCCCGTCACTGCAACTAGAGAAAGCCCATGTGCTACAACAAAGAGCCTCATGCACTGCAATGAAGATCCAGCACAGCCAAAATAAAATTATTTAAAAATAAAATGACATAAAATTATCTATAAAATAGACCGACAGACACAGAGGAAAAACTGTCGAGGCTGTCGAGGGCAGGGGCACATGCGTGAGGGAGTTTGGGATTAGCAAACTACTATGTATTGAATAAACAAGGACCTACCGTATAACACAGGTATCTATATTCAATATCCTGTGATAAACCATAATGGAGAAGAATATGAAAAAGAATATATAGAAAAATGAACCACTTGAGCAGAAATTAACACAACCTTGTAAATCAAGTATACTTCAACAAATTTTTTTTAAATGAAAAAAAGGAAAAAGTATACCCAAATATAAATAAAAAAGGAGTCCTAATTATAGGTGCTAGACATTCAAAAGCTACAGCAATATTAAAATCTTTATCAATATATGAGAAAAAGTAAATGTACAAATTTATAGAAAAATTAAAATAACAAAAGTAGTAAAATTGAATTAGTCATTAAGAAATCTTCCCATAAATGAAAACACCAGGGTCAGATAGTTTCACAGGCAAATTCTATTAAAATTCAAAGAATAAAAACAAAAGGAACAAATAATTCCAATTTACACAAACTCTTAGAATAGAGAGAGGAAATGTTGCAGTTTAAGTCACTCCTGAACCTAGATTAGCTCTCTACTTTCTTCAGAGAGATACATAGCTACCCGATTTAGCAAGCAAGCATTCTGTTTTCTCAACAAAGAAGTTAAGTTCTTCAGCATATTCAGAGAAATGCATTTTAATTTAGAATTCAACAACCCCTAGCATTCAACTGTATCTACAAGGAAGATACCTTTGGGGGGTTATTGCAAAGGACTCAAAACCTACCAGTCTTCTAAAATAATGACTCAAGTATGGTCAGTTCAGTTCAGTTCAGTCGCTCAGTCGTGTCTGATTCTTTGAGACCCCGTGGACTGCAGTACGCCAGGCCTCCCTGCTCAACACCAACTCCCGGAGTTTACTCAAACTCATGTCCATTGAGTCAGTGATGCCATCCAACCATCTCATCCTCTGTCATCCTCTCCTCCTCCTGCCTTCAATCTTTCCCAGCATCAGGGTCTTTTCAAATGAAGTCAGTTCTTCTCATCAGGTGGCCAAAGTATTGGAGTTTCAGCTTCAGCATCAGTCCTTCTAGTGAATATTCAGGACTGATTTCCTTCAGGATGGACTCTGCAGTTCAAGGGACTCTCAAGAGTCCTCTCCAACACTCTTCAGCGCTCGACTTCTTTATAGTCCAACTCTCACATCCATACATGACCACTGGAAAAACCATAGCTTTGACTAGATGGACCTTTGTTGACAAAGTGATGTCTCTGCTTTTCAATATGCTGCCTAGGTTGGTCATAGCTTTGCTTCCAAGGAGTAAGCATCTTTTAATTTCATGGCTGCAGTCACTATCTACAGTGATTTTGGAGCCCAAAAAATTAAGTTGCTCACTATTTCCACTGTTTCCCCATCTATTTCCCATGAAGTGATGGGACCAGATGCCATGATCTTAGTTTTCTGAATGCTGAGCTTTAAGCTAACTTTTTCACTCTCCTCTTTCACTTTCATCAAGAGGCTCTTTAGTTCTTCTCCACTTTCTGCCATAAGGGTGGTGTCATCTGCAAATCTGAGGTTACTGATACTTCTCTCAGCAATCTTGATTCTAGCTTGCGCTTCATCCAGCCCAGCATTTCTCATGATGTACTCTGCACAGAAGTTAAATAAGCACAGTGACAATATACAGCCTTGACGTACTCCTTTCCCGATTTGGAACCATGTTTCATGTTGTTCCATGTCCAGTTCTAACTGTTGCTTCCTGACCTGCATATAGGTTTCTCAAGAGGCAGGTCAGGTGCTCTGGTATTCCCATCTCTTTCAGAATTTTCCAGTTTATTGTGATCCACACAGTCAAAGGCTTTGGCATAGTCAATAAAGCAGAAATAGATGTTTTTCTGGAACTCTCTTGCTTTTTCAATGATCCAATGGATGTTGGCAAGTTGATCTCTGGTTCCTCTGCCTTTTCTAAATCCAGGTTGAACATCTGGAAGTTCACGGTTTACATACTGTTGAAGCCCGGCTTGGAAAATTTTGAGCATTACTTTGCTAGCATGTGAGATGAGTGCAACTGTGAGGCAGTTTTAACATTCTTTGGCATTGTCTTTCTTTGGGATTGGAATGAAAACTGACGTTTTTCAGTACTGTTGCCACTGCTGAGTTTTCCAAATTTGTTGGCATACTGAGTGCAGCACTTTCATAGCATCATCTTTTAGAATTTGAAATAGTTCAACTGAATTCCATCACCTCCACTAGCTTTGTTTGTAGTGATGCTTCCTAGGGCCCACTTGAGTTCGCATTCCAGGATGTCTGGCTCTAGGTGAGTGATCACACCATCAAATTCCAAAACAATATGACTATGATATTTTGAAAAAAATTCTACTACATTGAAAGTTCAAGGGGGATACACATCAAACTGTACAGTGGTAGCCTCTCTGAGTGGTAAGCCTTTCATTTCCCTCTCTACACTCCATATATAAGTGTGGTTTGACTATTTTTCCTTCATATTACTTGATTTTTTAACTGTACTATAAAAAGAGAGAAAACGAACTGAAAGCTTGCTAATCAGAACAGGCATCCAAAACACAAAATATGGATGAGGAACATGGGGCAAGTAAGATAAAAAAAGAAATGTAAGAGTAGTTAAGTTGATATAAAATGCAATCTGCTTTCCAGCAGAATTACATTCAAAATTTAAACAATTACATTCTAAAACAAAAACAAAACCCATTATAATTTAGCTCTCCTCTGATGACCATCTCTCAGTTAAGGACCAGATAAAAGAGCTAACTTTAGAGTTCAGATAGTGGGGAAAACTCTGCATCTTTGAAAACAAGCCACAAAGTGAAATGACATGATACTATGGTAGGGACAGCAACTGAAGCAACCTGAGAAAACAAAAGTAAATGTTTCCCATGTCATGCTTGCCCTGAAACATGCTCAGGGGAGAAGTACAAGTAGTAACATTTGTACTATTTTAACAGCCATTTCTCTTGCTCTCTTTTATCCAAGCTTAGTTTAAATGACCTAAATTAAAAATGTCATGACTCCACTGCACTTTCTTTGATTCAACCCAGAGGGCTGGTTGTAAAGACCGTCAATTAATATCCCAGTTTCCTACAAAAGCTTCAGCTCTATATTTCCAACTACACTAACAATATTTGCATTGGGATGGGCTCTGCCACCATTCTTGCTTTCAGGAATGAGATTCCTATCCTTTTGTCTCTGTCCTTGAACCTAGCACCTAAACCGAAGAGCCTCACCAAACAGTGTCCAATTTCTCCCTGACACTGAGTGTTGGATTTCCATTATAAAGCTGTCCACTAATCCACACTGACTGCCTGCCCTGCTCTCATCATATAAACATCATGGACCTCGCACTTGACATCATTCTTACCTTATAGTACCCACATCCTGCTTGTCTTTTTTTCCGGGGCTTATTTCCTCATCTTAGTTTGTTTTTCAAATTCACTTCCAATCTCATTCCCAAACTGGATCTTCACACACTCACAAAGCTGGTTACCACAACGACAGAACCAAGTTGGAATTAAAGAACTCAATCATTTCAATATGTCACTAAAGACAACATGAAATTTACTGTTCTAGGAATCTTCATAAATTATACCCTTCATTCTAACTGGAAAGGGATCAACAAACTGAGTTAGAGAACACCTACTGGCTTAAAATGAAAGGTTTCTACACCCTCATAAAGGCTAAGAGTTGTTAAAAATATGTAACTCTATACACCAAGGAACATTTACTGAAGGTCTATGATTTAGGCATATCCTAGCATTTCCCTCACAACAATCATTTCAAGTATTATCCTTACTTTATAATACAGATATTAAGAAATTAAATGGCTTTTCAACCTGTGAAAATAAGCAGTGGAAACTGGGAGTCAAATGGGAGTCAAATACATGTTCTTTTCACTCCCCACCCTCGCCGAGTTCATGTACTTTTGATTACTGCTGACTCTTAAGGAACAGAAGAGGAATATACAAGTTATAAATACATGGAAACCAATTACCTACTAAATCAACAATTCTCAAACTATTTGGTTTCAAAACCCCTTCACATACTTAAAATGTGAAGACTCAAAGAGCTTTTTTATGTTGGTTCTATCAATATTTACCATGAAAATTACAGGTAAGAAAATGTTAGGGCATTTTTAATTCAATTAAATATAATCACATTTAGGCCAATATGTTTTAACATATTTTAAATGAAAATTATATTTTCTAAAACAAAACGTTAATGAAAAGAGTAGAATTATTTTACATTTTTTGCATATCTTTTTAAAATGTCTATTTAATAGAAGGTGGATTCTCGTATCTGTTTCTGCGTTTACTGTATTACAACGTTGTTTTGGGCTTCCCTCATAGCTCAGTCAGTAAAAAATCTGCCTGCAATGTGGGAGACCTGGGTTCGATTCCTGGGTTGGGAAAATCCCCTGGAGAAGGAAATGGCAATCCACTCCAGTATTCTTGCCTGGAAAATCCCATGGACAGAGGTGCCTGGCGGGCTGCAGTCCATAGGGTTGCAAGAGTCGGACACGATTTAGCAACTAAACCACCATCAATATTGTTTTGGCTGAAAAGAAAACCTGATTTCACATAAATGCATAGCTGGAAAAAGGGAAAGAGTATTTTAAAAGTGTTTTCAGATAACTGTGGATTCTTTTTTGGTACTATACCAAAACATGACAGCAGTAGAGTTTCTTAAAGACTAGTTTCCAATGTGGAATCTAAAACTTTATCAGTGAACTTTTCCATATGGTTTTAAATATTAAAAATCATTGGCCCGAGTATTTTTAATTTTAGGAATGATGAGTGTAAATAAGCCTGCTGCAAACCCTCTCTCCAACTGATCACAACTAAAATCTTCATGAAAAAAATGCAAAGGATCAGCTACCTAAGGACTCTGGGAAGTATACAACAGGTAACTTGAAGAGGAAAATCAACTTGAAAAAAAGATCAATACATAAATTTCTCTTTGAATACATAAATTTCCCTTGAAATTTGACTGAACAATAAATTTCCTTCTGGTCACCCCACCACACACACTTTATTTTTTAGCTTTGACGTAGAATTAAGTGGAACAGGAAATTGTGTAGCAGGTACAATAAGGAAAAACTTCATATGGAAGAGAAGCTCACCTGGCCAAAGCACTGGGGGAAAAGGCTCTTGAAAGCCAGAGTGGGTAAGTTCAGGCCCTGAGGTTGTTTTCTTTTCCTCCTCTCCCAGCCCTGACCCAAGGCCAGCAACAATGCAACTGCACTACTGCCACAATGGTGGAGATAGCATATATATTAAGACCGTGAGAGGGGATTTCCCTGGCAGCCCAGAGGTTAAGACTTTGCGCTGCCAATGCAGGGAACGTGGGTTTGAGTCCTGGTCATGGAACTAGCTTCCCACATGCTGTGCGGCACAACCAAAAGAGAAATAATTTTTCTTAACCCACAGGGACAGGACACCTATGCTTTCTCTAACCACTTCACCCTGAAGGCAGGCACAGTTGCGCCCAAAACCGAGCAACAACCCGGGAGACTGAAACTACGTGCTGTTGTTCAGTTGCTACGTCGTGTCCTACTCTTTGAGACCCCATGGACTGCAGCACACCAGGCTTCCTGTCCCCTGCTCTATCTCCCTGAGTTTGTTCAAACTCATGTCCACTGTGTCGGTGATGCCAACCATCCATCTAATCCTCTGTCATTTCTGTCTTCTCTTTCCTTCAATCTTTCACAGCATCAGGGTGTTTTCCAATGAGTCAGATCTTCACATCTGGTGGCCGAAGTATTAGAGCTTCAGCATCACTCCTTCCAATGAATCTTCAGGGCCGATTTCCTTGAGGATTGAATGGTTTGATCTCCTTGCTGTCCAAAGGACTCTCAAGAGTCTTCTCCAGCATCACAATTAGAAAGCATCAATTCTTCAGTGCTCAGACATCTAATAAAAGAACCCAACTTTTCTGGATATAGGAACTGGAGAATATGCGGAAAACGCCCATGAAAGAAGAGCAGAATATAATCTATGACAAAGACTTCTTGACCAAATTCTAGTCAGGTTCCTCCGAACCCTCTTCTTGACTAGGCCTCAAACTTGATCTATAAAAACTGCAGACTCTCCGCATAAATGCTTTGTCATAAATGGCTTCTCACACTAACAGACTTGAACAAACACTAGGACAGTTTCCAACAACTTATGGTTCCATCCCTAAGATGACTCCTCGAGCCCCCTTGATTTCCTGCCTGAGAAAGTTCAACGTTGCCAGAAGAATTTACTGTTTGTTCCAGCTAAAACTTGATGACAGGCCCCTGAAATCCCTCTTAGAGCAATTACTTTAGAAAGCTTGCAATTATGAATACTTCCTCTGCCCCCTTGAGATAATAACTGTCTACCACATAAAACTGCCTTTTCAAGAACTGTAGAGCAATCTGTTTAAAATACAATCAGGAAGATAATTCTCATTCTTATTCCCAGACCCTGTAGGAAGATAGGGACTTAACTTTGGTGGGCGCCTTGCTCTAACCTGGGCTTCCCTGGCGGCCCACTTCAGTATTCTGGCCTGGAGAATTCCATGGGCAGAGGAGGCTGGTGGGCTGCAGTCCAAAGAGTTGAACACAACTGAGAGACTCACTTAGCTCTAAAACCTGCACCACTGCCTCTGTTATAAGTTTATTTCTCCTTTGTCTAAGTAACAATTACAAACCCAGGTTCCCCTCGGCATATGGACCAACCCCACTTCAACACCACTGGATGCCTTTCCCTTAGCACACTCCAGTTTCTAAAAAGCCTCCTGCCTTTTGTTTTGACAAAGTTGAATTCTCTCTTCCCTATTGTAATATTTATTGAATAAAAGCTATCCTTAATACTTCAACTAGTATTGAGCTTGTGAATATTATCTATAATTCTAGTTATGAACCAACGTAAGTACTAAACCTCCACCAAGTTGAACATTCATGGAATTTCCTAAGAAGTATTACAAAAGCACTGAGAACTGAAATACAAAATAAATGCCGCCCAAGCCCAGTCCATCCGTGACCGGTGCATACAGCAAACAGATGCAATCAGTACAGCAAAGGTTTAGAAACTGAAACTGATATTGGAAATACTATCCATAAAAAACAAGTAAAAACTGCTCTGAACCTAACCAGATTGACGCCTGCTTAAACAACAGCAAATTCTCCAAAGAATTTTAACAGGATCCAAATTCTCACAACATAATACTCAAAATGTCCAGTATATAACCCCAAATTACCCAACATACCAAGAAGCAGGACAATTTGGTAGAAAATTGGAAGAAAAGGACAACCAATAGATGCCAACCAATAAATAACCCAGATGCTGGACTTATCAAAAATCGTAAAATAGCCAATATAATTGTGTTCCATTAGTAAAGGTAAACACTCAAATGGAAAATAAATCTGAGAAGCGGCTATTAAATAGAATCAAATGTAAATTTTAGAATTAAAAAAATCACAATATTTGAAATAAAAACTTGACTTAATAGAATGCAGAATCAAGATGGCAGATGTATTCATTTTCTATGACTGCTGTAACAAACTGGGTGGTTTAAAAAAAACAGAAATTTATTCTGTCACCAATCCAAAGGTCTCAATCAAGGATAAAATCAAGAAGTCTGAAATCAAGGTGCTGACAGAGCTGTACTAGCTCTGAAGGTTCTAGGGAACAACCTGTACTTTGCCTCTTTCAGCTTTTGGTGGCTGTGAACATTCCTTGTGACTGCATCACTCTGCCCCTGCGGTTATAATGCCTCCTCCCCTTCTGTCTAGCAGATCTCCCTCTGCCTCACTCATAAGCATACTTGTCATGGGATTTACAGCTTACCAGATAATCCAGGAATTTATCCTCCTCTCAAAATTCTCAAATTAATTAATCACACCAGTTTATCACATAAGGTAATATTCACAAATTCCAGAGATTAGGAAATGAACATATCTTTTTAAAGGGTCCCACTCAGCAAAATACCACAAAGGGAAAACTATGTAAACCTGAAGACAGATCAAATAAAAATTTGAAACACAAAAACTGACAATAATAGGTGTGAATGAGGCTGCAGAGCAGCTTGAATCCATACACTGCTTGTTGGAATGCAAAACAGCACAGCCACTATGGAAGACAGTCTGGCAGCTTCTTACAGAATTAAACATAACTTACTAGGACACAGCTATCTCACTGAGTCAGACTCAAAAGGCTACATATGACATTCTGGAAAAGGCAAAACTAATGTGAACAAAGACTAGATCAGTGGCTTTCACAAGTTAATGGTGGGAAGAAAGTATGACTACAAAGCAAGAAGGAAATTTTTTTTTTCTTGAGCAGGTGAAGGAACTGTTCCGTACCAACACTGTGGTGTTACATCACTGTGATTACATCACTCCAAGTATGTGTCAAATCTCATTTATACCCCAAAGTGTGACTCCTACTATATGTAAACTAAAATAAATGCACAGCAGAAAACATTGGTTGGTTGGCCTTAAATGTAACTATTTTTACTCATATATGGTATTGTATCACTACTCAATATACATTCACCAAGTTTTTCAGATCTTCCAAATGCTGACATCTTTGTTAACACTGCATTTCAAGCAGTCTCTAGTAATTTCAGAGTGGAAACAGAAACTGAATATCTCAGTCTAATGAAAACAGTTTGGGCCTTATGAACTCCCTAAAAGGTCCACTTTAGGAACGTTGTTGTTGTTGTTACTGTTGTTCAGTTGCTAAGTCTGAACTCTCTGTCTGACTCTTTGTGACCCCACAGACTGTAGCCCACCAGGCTTCTCTGGATTCTTTACCACTGAGCCAGCAGGGAAGCCCCTTTAGCGAACTACTTATCTAAATGTGGGAATAACATCAAGCCAAACACCTAAAAATAAGTTCTTCCCAACCTACTTTTATAAATTCATTCAGTTCAGTTCAGTCACTCAGTTGTGTCCGACTCTTTGCAACCCCATGAATCGCAGCACACCAGGCCTCCCTGTCCATCACCAACTCCCGGAGTTCACTCAAACTCATGTTCATCGAGTTGGTGATGTCATCCAGCCATCTCATCCTCTGTCATCCCCTTCTCCTCCTGCCCCCAATCCCTCCCAGCATCAGAGTCTTTTCCAATGAGTCAACTCTTCGCATGAGGTGGCCAAAATACTGGAGTTTCAGCTTTAGCATCATTCCTTTCAAAGAAATCCCAGGGCTGATCTCCTTCAGAATGGACTGGTTGGAACTCCTTGCAGTCCAAGGGACTCTCAATCTCAAGAGTCTTCTCCAACACCACAGTTCAAAAGTATCAATTCTTTGGCGCTCAGCTTTCTTCACAGCAACCCTCACATCCATACATATTGACATTAAGTCATGTTAACAATCATCTTCATACTGTGCAGGATATGTACACAATGAGAAAGGGTAATGTTTGCTACATTTGTTTGAGTGCTCAGTCCCTTCAGTCATATCCAATCTTTGCAACCCCATGGACTGTGGCCTGCCAGGCTCCTCTGTCCATGAGATTCTACAGGCAAGAATACTGGAGTGGGTTGCTGGGCCCTCCTCCAGGGAGTCTTCTGGACCCAGGGACTGAACCCATGTCTCTCAGCACAGGCAGGCGGATTCTTTACCACTAGCACCACCTGGGAAGCTTCCTGCTATGTATACAGATCATGATAAATATGACCATTTGGGGGAAGTCAGTTATTATATTCCAAGGAAAAAGTAAAGAACCAGCTAGTGATTCAAAAGGGAAATCTCCCATGCCAATATAAATGCAATTTTAGAAATCTACTGTACTTTAGTACATAACTTGACAACTTCCTGTTTCTGATAAGAATCAGCAGAGTGACAATACCCAAGTGACTAGGTCCGGAAGTTAGGTTGGGCTACAGATCTCTCAGTAAACAATGAAGAAGGGGAAATCCCCAAATAACTAACTTCAATGTGCTCATCCTGAAAGACTCCCAGTATGTCTAGGGGGGTTACTGGGATAATACCCTTTTCCCAACAGACTAAAACCTGAGAACATGTATACTCAGAGTAACCATCACCATGTGGAACCTGGCAATGAAGCTGAGAGGCAAATAAAGATTAGATTTCATTTTTTTAGCCTCTAAACTTAATCATTCTTCTGTCTAGAATCTATCTCTGAAATTTTCATTTCACAAGCGAAAAAGTACCTTTCTGTTAAAAACAAACTAAAAGGGTCACATACAAGAATGATAGGCATCCGCACTGACTGGGAAAAAAAAGTAGTACATTTAAAAGAGAGAATAGTAGTATAAGACGACTTCAGATGGAAGAAAAATGAAAAAAAAAAAACCAAGAATATAAAAAAGCTAGACGAGGATTAAGGAAACTCTAACATTAGCAAGTATAGATACTTTCAGATTTAACAATTTTGTGTGTATGTGTGCCTGTACATGTACATATAAACACTTTGCAATAGGTTAATGATAGCTAACACTGAACACTATGTGGTGCTTATAAACAACCAAATCACTGGTTTTACCAAGCTTTCCCTTGTAAACATTTACCAGGTTTGTTTGTTTGTTTTGAGGTCCTACTGTGTAGAGCACAGTGTCACTGAATCAGCTTACAAAACTAAAGCTGTCCTGGAAGAGCTTACCGACTAGTGGGAAAAGTTTTACTTCTTGTTACTACTATTTTACCTATAATGCTGACTTACCTTAAACACGTTTCACTTCCAATCAGAATCACCAAATATGCCAGCTGCATGCATAAATTAGGTCCAGTGTGTTGCTACTGTTTACACATTTATCTGGGCTTCCATGGTAACTTAGCCTCTCTTTTCACTTTATAAACTCTGAGCCGCCAGAACACACCTATTTTAAAATGTAATATAAAAACATATGGCCTGCCTTGAATTCCAAAGGCCTAAAAAACAAAAAATATAATGGTCCTAAGAAGGCAAGCTTGGTATCAGGTTAAAATAGGACAGATCCAGAAGAGCAGTGTAACAAGTTCTAAGACAGAGGCTGTACATTCTGACTTCATTCTCCTCACACAGGGTAATGCGAAAAAGGAAACTACTAATAGTTGGAGGAGAGCTTTTCTACTCCATGAGTCATCCATCCTGGAGGTGCTGGTAAATACAAACTATCTTCCTAAGACATGGAAGGAGGCATTTTACTCAGCTTTGCCTGCCTCTAACCCCCAACTGCTGGGGGAAAGGACTCTCAAAAAGAAACATGTTCTTTTTCCAAGAAGAATGGAGCTGAACTAGGTGACTCCACCCTCAAAAAACAAAAAAGGAGTCAGAAAGAGACCAGTTTTACTTGTCTATGACAGTAAAACACCTGATTTATGTCTTTTTTACAATTATCTCTAAACTTCCTCCACACTGGTATGTGCGCTGTAATGTAGAAGAAATGAGGACTGTCTACAGATTCTCTAACTCTTCAGCCAAGCTTGAGAGAATCCCAGGTGGTTGTGTAGGTGAACATAACATTAGAAGCTCAAAGGAAAAGCTACACTCTCTGATTCAAGGGAAAAAGAATAGGAAACAGTCCAAGCCTGACAACAGTAAGCCCTACACTGCTCTCAGAGTGAAGCAATGTTCCGCAAGTGCTCACAAACTTAGATAACTGCACACAGAGGGCTAGGTCTTAAGGGACAATTGTCTTCTACCATCACCCCACCTAGTTTCCTCAGGCTATCCCTAATGTGTTGGGCCGGGAGGTACCTCTGTCTTATTTGACATTTTAAATCACGTTCATATATTACACTGACAAATAAGGATCTTGCAAGCGCAAGGTCTGCACCTAAGAATGAGTACTTCCTTCAATTCTGTACCCTAGGCAACTTAGTTGCTTGTCTCACGGTAGTTCCAGTTCTGCTTGACTGCCCCGTGAATGAAATATGCTTATGATGCCTTCAATTTCCTTTTTAATCTCACACTTGGGTTCTAAACATTGCTCAGTCATTAGCTATGACTCAGGGAATGGCACATCAACCTCCAGGAAACTCCATTTCCTTATTTGTAAAATAAGGGAATTGAATAATTTTATGGCCTAAACAAGACCATATTTATCTTGTGTTTTTTTTTTCATTATATTAACCACCTCACTATTCCACTCCTTACTCTTTAGTATACTCTAATTATTGTACATCTTAAAAGTGTCACTTGAAGTTGTACATACTTCCAAAAGAATACAGAACACAAGCACAGGGGAATGTACAGTATAAATAAGGTTTAGATTGCATCATCACTTTTACCACATTTATGGTAAAATTTACCAACCATATTCTCCTGACATACACCAAACTCGTGGTCACCTGAAATTCCAGCCTATTTAACATGTAATTAATCATAACATTTGAGCATCTTTCACATTAACTGCTGTACTTAATTCTACTTTCCCCTCAAGGCCTCCATGTGTAATTTTCATTCAAAAATAGATTTAGGACTTCACTCAGAGGTCACCTCACATTTGCCAGAATGGCTATTATCAAAAGGACAAATAAGTACTGGTGAAGATGTAGAGAAAATGGAAACCTTATCCACTTGTTGGTGGAAATGTAAATTGGTAAAGCCACTACAGAAAACAGCATTAAGGTTTCTCAAAAACCTACAAATAAACTACTGTATGACCCAGCATTTTGACTACTGGGCATTTACCTGAAGTAAATCAAAACACTAACTTAGAAAAATATGTGCATCTCCATTTGACTGCAGCATTATTTACAAGAGCCAAGATACGGAAACAAACTAAGTGACCACCAGGTGAATGGATAAAGAAGATGTGGGATATATGTATGTGTACACACACACAAGAATATTACTCAGCCATATAAATGATGCAACCTTGCATCTGCAACAACATGGATGGACCTAAGAGGGTACGATGCTAAGGGAAGTAAGCCAGACAGAGAAAGACAAATACTGAATGATTTCACTTATATGCAGACTCTAGAAAACAAACGAACCAACAGAACAACAGAAAGATACAGAAAGCAAACAGGTGGTTGCCAGAGGGGAGGGGTGGGGGAACAGGAGAAGTAAGTGAGGGAGATTAAGACATATAAACTATCAGTTACAAAATAAATGAGTCACAGATATGAAATATACAGTATGGGAAATATGCCAATAATTAATGTAATACCTTGGTATGGTGGCAGATGACTTATCATTATCATTCTGAAATATACATACACAAAAATATGAATCACTATGCTGTATATCAGAGACATATAGTGTTGCATCAATTATACATCAAAAACAAACAAACTCATAGTAAAAGACCAGTTCTGCGGCTACCAGATGGGTTGGGGGGGGAGGAAGTTGGATGAAGGCAGTCAAAAGGTACTAGGGACATAATGTAAAACATGATAAAGATAATTAACACTGTTGCAAGTTACAGATGAACATTGTTAAGAGAGTAAATCTAAAAGCTCTCATCGCAAGGAAAATTTTTTTTTCTATTTTTTAATGTTGCATCTATATGAGATGATGGATATTCACTAAACCTACTGCTAATCATTTAATACTGCTAATCATCTCATAATACATGTAAGTCAAATCACTATGTTGTATACCTTAAATTTACATAGCACTTGATTTCAATTATATCTCAATAAAACCAGAAGGAAAGTTTAGGATGGTAAGTTTTGTATTATATGTATTTTACTACAATATTAAAAATTTGGGGGGGGGAAGGTATATATTGACTTGGCCAGAAAGTTCATTCAGGTTTTTCTGTAAAACATTGTGGAAAAACCAAACAAACTTTCTGGTCAACTCAATAGAGTTAAACTTCCTAGGTCCATGTTTCCCTTTTTAACAGTTTTCTGTTTAATTATTAAATTGTAAATGACCTAGTCTCCATGCTACAGCCACAGTAATCTGAGCTTTAAAGTCCCCTACTCAAAATCCTTCATTCGTTCCTCCTAACCCTCAGAATAAAACCACCTTCATATAAACCTATTCCATACTCTCACCTATGCTCCATCATAAAGATCCATGTTCTGCTCCCCCAATTTGGCATCCTTTAAAGATGTTTGTCTCTGCATTGCTCCTTCTTTGGAACCTAAATTCAAGAGTCATTTCTCTTATCATCAGATAAGGCTGAGTTAGGTGCCTCTCCACTGTGCTTCCAGGTGGCACAGTGGGAATCTGCCTGCCAATGCAGGACACAGGTTCAATCCTTGGGCTGGGAAGATTCCCTGGAGCAGGAAATGGCAATGGACTCCAGTATTCTTGTCTGGAAAATTTCATGGAGAGAGAGGCTAGTGGGATATAGCCTGATAGCTTACAGTGAACGGTGTCAGATTCGTGATCTCCAAAGATTTAACTTTGGGACCAGGGACCAGGCTTGATCACTCTGCTTTTGTATAGAAGAGTTTTATTAAAGTATAAATAGGGACAGAGAAAGCTTCTGACATAAGACATCAGAAGGGGGATGGAAAGTGCCGCCTCTTGCTAGTTTTAGCAAGCTGTTTCATGTCTGTTAGAAAGCTATTCATCAGATAAGATAGACACCTCAAGGCTGAACGAGTTTCACCGGGCCACTCTCCCACAATATGCATTTTTGAGATAGGATGGCATGAGGTGTATCATCCCCCAGCCATAAAACAATTGATATGAATACTGGTTCATTGAGCTATTATTAGCCCAAGGCTTGAGAAAAGAAAACGTCAGTCTTAGGTGGAACCATTTTGAAGGAAGGCAAATTCCAAAGCAAATACATAGTTTCATTAATATAGTTTGAGAAAAACATTCCCATAGAGAACCTCCTTTTAATTTTGTATGGAGAAGGAAAAAAAAAATCTGACACTTGGAGTTTGTTTCCTCCTGCCGCTTTAGGGAGAGATAAAAAACGTCTGACGCTTGCAGCCTATTTCCTCTGTTTGGAGACCCCTGGGCCTTCCTGCCTGTTACCCTCTGAAGTCCATAGGGATTGCAAAAAGTTGGACACAACTGAGCATGCACACCAGGCAGGCCACTGTGCTCTTGCACCACTTTTTATTTATTAAGGCACTGAGTGTCCTGTCACTGAAACAGGCTGCTTAAATAGTATTTCCCCACCTAGCAAGTTCTTAGATGAACCACACGAAGTCTCATTTCACTTTGTATTCTTGGCACCTTAACAGAATACCATGTGTATGATAATTAAATTTACAGATTCAACATCATAACTTTAAGCTTCCTTCATATGGTATTCCATTCCTCAATACAAGTGCCATTCCTCAGTCAGCAAACTTCCTGATCTCATTTATGTTTTTTTTTTTTTTTCATTATTTCCCCATACATCTCTGAGCAGAGTTAGTCAATCCCTTCACTATGCATCTACCTAACGTCCTCTCTTTATATATACTTATCCTACTGAATCGGAAATCCTCTTGTACACAGTTCTTACAATTTCCGTACCTCCATATGGCAGGAACCATTCGTTGTCTGCCTTTTTTATTTGTTTTCTTCTTTCTAAATAACAGAACTCCTCAACTGAGCTCAGCACATGGCAACCACAATAAAAAATATAATGTAAATTTGGAGTTAGCTGTGACCATGTAAGTTTTACTCTCAAGTAGCAGGCAGTTGTAGTGTGCCTCCCATAACAAGTAAGGCAACCCACCCCTATGTCTGGTTTTACTCAGTATCCTTAGCTCTGGTCTCCAGTATCAAGTGTGACTCTCAGCCTCTATGATCTTACAGGACATGAATTCAGGACCACCTCAACTATTTCCGTATCTAAATCCTGGCACAGCCAAGGCTTCAACTCCACTTTGTAAGTCTTAATTCTAATCTACTACTTACTCCCACATATAAACTTATCTCATTTTTTCAAACAAGGCTTTACCTTTTAAAATTCTATTTTACCTGTCATTGGTTTTATAGACCAGGCATTTATTACCCATTCTAAAAACTTAATCCAACCAATTATTAAAATTATATGGGTCCCTGTAGATACTGGTGAAGAAATGTTAGTATGGTAAAGCTATATAGGATATGCATGTACTTATTTTGTTATTAAAAAGAAACACATGCTAAATATAAAAATCTTATCAACTGTTTTTCTTTCCTCCTTTATTCCCTCCCTTCCCTTCTTTTGCAGTTTTGAAGGGCAAAAGCTTCCAAATCTACTTTCAGAAATACCACCACTACTGAGATAAAAACAGTATTTATCACTCTATCACCTAGTTCCCTAGCTTATTAAATACACAAGTATCTAGTGGCTGAGGATGATGCCACATAAGGATTTGGTATCTGAGGCAATGAGGTCAATAGGTAATTCTATATTCCCACTTTGTTATAAACCAAGTTATAACTAGTATTCAGTTATCAACTCATCAAAAGACAGAAAAAGAGAAGTAAAAGTGGTAAAAAAAAAATCAATGAAAAAAATCAGTCTACTATATGTAAATGTGTTTAGTTCATTTGTAAGAAGTTATCAAATTTGATATAAAAATAAAATATAAAATTCAACTAAAAGTTGTTTATAGGAGAAACAGGCTGAAAATAAATTTTAAAATATTTTGGCAAACACCAACACAGAAAAAAGATGATGCAGAAATCTTAATATCAGACAAAACAATATTATGACAACATTAATAGGTATGGAAAGGTATGATATACAGCAAAAGGAGTATAAATAAACAGGAATTCCCTGGCTGTCCAGTGGTTAGGATTCAGCACTTTCAGCACTATCAGGGCCTGGGTTCAATCACTGGGCAGGGAACTAAGCTGTGCAGGGTGGCAAAAAAGAAAAAAAAAAAAAAAAGGCATAAATAAACTAATAAAATACATCAAAACTTTATTCATACCTCACTCTTAAGTAAGGCAAAACTAATATAATTATAAGAAAAAAATCAATCTTCAACCACTGCATGAACTGCTAATTTACTTGTATTAAAAACTGATAAATCAGAGTAAGTATGTAGAATAGATCCACAAAATTAGCAAGGTTAATCTAACGGTTATATAGAGAACTTTCCACTAAACAAAAATATAAGGATATAATTATTTTCAAGGACACATGGAACTAAAAAACTGCTCACAGAGTCACAAAACACAAAATTTCAAAGAACTTATGTCTAAGATTACCTTCTCCAACCACAATATAATTTTGAAATCATCAATAAAACATTTTTTAAATGTTTTAAAACTTAAAAATGGGACTCCAAGGGACTTCCCTCATGGTCCAATGCAGGGGGCCCAGGTTCAATACTTGGTCAGGGAACTAGATCCCACATGCCACAACTAAGAGTTCACATGCCACAACTAAAGACTCCATATGACACAACAAAGGTCGAACATCCTTTGTGTCCCAACTAAGACCAGGTGTGGACAAATAAGTATTTTTTAACAGTGGACTCCTACACAAAAAATATAAAAGAAAATCAAAATAGAAATGATACAATAAGAATCAGGCAACAATAAAAGTATTATGCTATCCAAAGGTAGATCTCAGCTTGTAGTTTTAATGCATTTATTATCCTAATAAGACCAAATACACTTAATTAATACATTTTCAATCAAAAACTGTAAAAGAGAGTGTAAACCTAAAGAAAGCATAAATGCATTAATCATGTTTTAAAATTTTCTGTATCTTTTAACAGGCTTCCCTGGTGGCTCAGTGGTAAAGAATCCCCTTCCAAAGCAGGAGGTGCAAGTTTGATCCCTGTGGTTGGGAAGATCCCCCCGAGAAGGAAATGGCAACCAATCCAGCATTCCTGACTGGGAAAACCCATGAACAGAGAAGTCTGGCAGGCTACAGTCCGTGGGGTCGCAGAAGAGCTGAACACAACTCAGTGACTAAACAAAAACATATCTTTTAATGCTCTAATATGGCAGAGCCTTTAGGACCCAGCCTTTTGGGCTTCCCTGGTGGCTCAGAAGGTAAAAACGTCTGCCTACAATGGGGGAGGACCCAGGTTCGATCCCTGTGTCAGGAAGATCCCCTAGAGAAGGCAATGGCAACCTACTCCAGTACTCTTGCCTGGAAAATCCCATGGACAGAGGAGCCTGGTAGGCTACAGTCCATGGGGTCCCAAAGAGTTGGACATGACTGAGCAACTTCACTTTCGCTTTTTCGCTTTAGGACCCAGGGAAGGGCTGGCCATCCAAGAACTACCTGCATAATCCCTAGAGATAGCAAATAAACCCAGAAGCACATCTTTGATGTACAACACTGAACCCAGAGCCCATATCCCCAACCATTTCCATCAAAAAAATCCTCTCATATTCCAAGCCAGTATTCTCCCTGCTCTAAATCACTCCAGGGCCACTATGAGAAACAACTGAAGTCCACCCCTATCACCTGGAGTTATAAATTTTTCAAACTATCCAGTTCCAAACTTGCTCAAGTTTGCCTACCCTGCTTCATCCATGCTTTCTCACAGAAACCACAATAAAGGTTCCATATAGCACTACCATCCTGTGGCTTAACAATGTTTGCTTCACCAAAATGCGATCCCTCTTAACATCACCTCAAACCAAAAGACCTGCTTAATGGTGAAGGGAAAATAGTATTAATAATAAGCATCCACTGCTCTTAGCACATATCACATCATCAGGAAACTACTAGATTAACGGAACAATGGAATGGCAGGTTACTCAGCTGCACAGCCACCCTGCTAGTCTTCCAGGCTGCAGCATATGCACTGAACCAGTGACTATGGTGTTGCATCTCTATCATCCAGAACATGGATGTGTCCTCAGTCGCTCATTCGTGTTCCCAGTCTCCTTTGCCCATGGAATTTCCTAGGCAGGAATACTGGAGCAGGTTGCCATTTCCTACCCCAAGGGATCTTCCCAAGCCAGGGATTGAACCCACATCTCTTGCATCTATTGCACTGGCAGGCAGATTCTTAAAGAATGCACAAGTCCAGAAACCAAAAGTAAAAGCCAGACTCTTTTTCACCATCAATCCCAGTAACTCACTTGTGGAATCTGGATTTCCCATACCCACAATTTAAAAGCTCTCTGTACTAGAGTTTCTGAGGGTAATACTTTTACCAGAAGATACAATAAGGGTTCCACTGAACCTAAAAGCTACAACCATGGAAATCAAAGAAAGAGAAGCTTCCAGGGGAGGAAGGCAAGAGGCACTTTCTTGATGCAGGGCCTTTGCACATGTGTTATCGGATGGAATGTTCTTATCCACCTTACTTAATTTCAACTTATCCATCCAATTTCCAAGTAAGTGGAATTCCCTTAGAGAGACCATCCCCAACTCCTGAATGTTAGGCCTAGTCTCTCTCTCCTTTTATATGTGCTCATGGTCCTGAAAATTTTCTACATAACTGTTATCACAATCGTGTTGGCTGAAATGTGACTAATGCAAATATAACTGTACTAAGCGAAATGTAATTAGATGAACTGGCGTTTTTTAAAAAAGCTACAACCACTACTTGGGCACTGTAGGCTCCTCATGTTGACAGAATAGCAGACAAAGAAAGGAATAAAATATACTAGCTGTGACAACGGACTCTGAATATCATTAGGAGTTGTACACAACAGAGGTAGGAAGCAGTCTGTCTGAAACCTTTTGCCATGCTTGGTACTAACAAAGGAAACAGGAAATCGAAGCAACCATGGCACAAAAAGGGTAAGACCATTAAGGGCTCAAGCCCTTCAGGTTTGGAAGGGAAGGGACTTGAGATCACAAGCCACCTACAGCAGCTGAACTGCTGGCCAGCATAAGGAAAATCTAGAATGGGAGGTGGAAGAGGGAAACGATTGAATATTAATCCTTGCTTCAAGACCAGCTGCAGCAGCCAGTACCAACAGCATGCATCAACAACCCTTTGTAAATTTCTGTTGAGAGTGCAGTGACTCGGTGAACACAATGCATGGTCCAAATAGATCTGCAGCCCTTCTTGGTAGCTCAGTGGTGTGAAGGATCCATCTGCCAGGAGACATGGGTTTGATACCTGGGGTCAGGAAGATCCCAAAGAAGGAAATGGCAACCCACTCCAGTTCTCTTGGCCTGGTAATCCCATGGACAGAGGAGCCTGGCGGGCTACAGTCTATCAGGTGGCAAAGAGATGGACACAACTTAGAACTGAACAACAACAATCAGATCTGAGCAGAGCAAGAGGGATATTTATGGTAATTTGTTACACAGAGAGAGCCTAAAACAGCGAGAATTGAAGGTGAGGCTGGAAGCAAGGTGTAGAGTCTATCAGAAGAATTTTCATCTTCATGTGGTCCAATTCTCCTTTGATTCTAACTGTATTAAGTTTCCTAATGCCATGTTAACAAACTGCCTAATATTTAGTGGCTTAAAACAATACTAATTTAACTTAAAGTTCTAGAGATAAGTCCAAAATAAGTTTTACAGAGCTGAAATCAAAGTCTACATTTCTTCAAAAGGTTCAAGCGGAAAATCCATTCCTGTCCATTTCAACTTCTAGAAGCTGCCCATATTCCTTGGCTCCTAGCCAGATCATTGTGATGACCTCTGTCTCCACTGTCATACTTATTTTTTTAAACGAAAGTCAAGTTTATTGAAATTCTTCAAAATGTATACTCAATGTTATTTCTAAAATGCTTCACCTTTATATAATTATTTCACCTTTCTTTTATATTTTTTTTTCCATTTTTTTTCTTTCTAAAACTGACACTCCTACTTCCTCTTATAAGGTTCCTTGTGATTACACTGGGCTCACCCAGATAATCCAGAAAACTCAACCTATCTCCAGAGTTCCTTCTGCCATGCAATGTAACACATTCACAGGTTTAAAAGATTAGGATGTATATATCTTTGGGAGACCATTATTCTGCCTACCACACTAGGCATAAGCCAAGGCTAATAGTTACAGGTAGGTTCTGACTTACTTCCCCCTCAATATTCACTGTGACTCATTTTCTTTGTGTCCTGAGGCTTCTTTAAAGCGATGAAGTGAGACACCACTTAGCAGGCTCCTGTGTTCAGCCCTAAAATAGGGCTCCCCACTGAGGCAACTGTCTACTGGTGGAGAACAAGGACAGATGGTGTGATACAGTTCACTCCTGACCATCCCTGAATCGACAAATTGAGAAGCATCAAGATCCTCAGAAGTTCACATTGGGATTGAGTCCTAATTGTCACAGCACCTAATAATTCAATAACACACTCTTATATCACCTTTTCTTTTATTTCATTCACCTTGGTCCTTTGCTCTTGTTCCCTAAGATCATCTGGCAAAGACATTACCTACATGCAACGCTGCTTTTAGATTGTTCTAGGGGAGAGGATGAGGAAGAGACCTGGTTAAGGCAGTCAGTCAGGTATAGTTTTAGACACAGAAACGGGAAACAAAAACTATGCATAAAGGAGGGTGTCAAGTGTTGAGATTACCACTGTGTAATTTGGACTCAAATTTCTTAATTTCTCTGTTTTATCACCTATAAATGAATGATTTGACTTTCATGATTCTCTATTAATTCCTTTCAGCTCGAAACTTTTATGATACAACAAACAACGCTATGGATTGGTGAAAGGGGACAGTAGATAAGCAGAACTGAGAAATTATACCAAAGAGGCCAGCCTAGAAAATATTGAAACAAGCCAGTCAGAAGGTAATATAGTGTGAATTCAAGAAGCCATGGAGAAATTTGAACCCTTATACACACTCACTTTGAAAAATAGTTTTGACATCTACATGAAAAGCTAAACATAGTTAGCATATAACCCAAGAATTCCATTCCTAGTTACAAACCCCAATCTATATTCACATATAATTTATACAATGAAGTTAAAGCCTTACCTTACACTGCTACTGCTGCTAAGTTGCTTCAGTCGTGTCCGACTCTGTGCGACCCCATAGATGGCAGCCCATCAGGCTCTCCCGTCCCTAGGATTCTCCAGGCAAGAATACTGGAGTGGGTTGCCATTTCCTTCTCCAATGCAGGAAAGAGAAAACTGAAAGTGAAGTCGCTCAGTCGTGTCTGACTCTTAGCGACCCCATGGACTGCAGCCTACCAGGCTCCTCTGTCCANTAAATGAATGATTTGACTTTCATGATTCTCTATTAATTCCTTTCAGCTCGAAACTTTTATGATACAACAAACAACGCTATGGATTGGTGAAAGGGGACAGTAGATAAGCAGAACTGAGAAATTATACCAAAGAGGCCAGCCTAGAAAATATTGAAACAAGCCAGTCAGAAGGTAATATAGTGTGAATTCAAGAAGCCATGGAGAAATTTGAACCCTTATACACACTCACTTTGAAAAATAGTTTTGACAGCTACATGAAAAGCTAAACATAGTTAGCATATAACCCAAGAATTCCAACCCCAATCTATATTCACATATAATTTATACAATGAAGTTGAAGCCTTACCTTACACTGCTACTGCTGCTAAGTTGCTTCAGTTGTGTCCGACTCTGTGCGACCCCATAGATGGCAGCCCATCAGGCTCCCCCGTCCCTAGGATTCTCCAGGCAAGAACACTGGAGTGGGTTGCCATTTCCTTCTCCAATGCAGGAAAGAGAAAAGTGAAAGTGAAGTCGCTCAGTCGTGTCTGACTCTTAGCGACCCCATGGACTGCAGCCTACCAGGCTCCTCTGTCCATGGGATTTTCCAGGCAAGAGTACTGAAGTGGGGTGCCATTGCCTTCTCCTTATCTTACACTATATACACAAAACAAAAGAACCCCAAATGGATCAAAGACCTAAATGGAAGAACTAAAACCATAAAACCCTTAGAAGAAAACAGAACAAAAGCTTCACAATATTAGACATGGCAACAATTTCTTGGATCTGATACCTAAAGCATAGGCAACACAAGAAAAAGTCGACAAACTGGACTTTAACAAAACTAAATTCTTTTGAGCATCAAAGGAATCCATCCTGACTTGGGAGATAATATTTGCAAGTCACATATCTGATAAGGAATTGATATCCAGAATATATAAAGAACTCTTACAACTGAATAACAACAACAACAAAAAAAACCCAATTTAAAAATGTGCAAGGAATCTGAATAGACACTTCTCTAAAGAATATATACAAATGCCAACAAGCACAAGAAAAGAAGCTCAACATCACTAATCATTAGGAAAATGCAAATCAAATAAAATCTGCCACTGGCTTAAAACTCAACATTCAAAAAATTAAGATCACAGCATCAGATCCCATCACTTGATGGCAAATAAATGGAAGAAAAAATATAAACAGTGGCAGATACTATTTTCTTCGGTTCTAAAACCACTGCAGACAGTGACTGCAGCCATGAAATTAAAAGATGCTTGCTCCTTGAGAGAAAAGCTATGACAAACCTAGACAGCCTAATAAAAAGCAGAGACATCACCTTACCAACAAAGGTCCATACAGTCAAAGCTATGGTTTTTCCAGGAGTCATGTACAGATGGGAGAATTGTACCATAAAGAACGCTGAGTGCCGAAGAACTGATGCTTTTGAACTGTGGTGCTAGTGAAGACTCTTGAGAATCACGTGGACAGCAAGGAGATCAAACCAATCAATCTTAAAGGAAATCAACCCTGAATATTCATTGGAAGGTCTGATGCTGAAGCTGAAGCTCCAATACTTGCCACCTGATGCGAAGAGCTGACTCTTTGGAAAAGCCCTTGATGCTGGGAAAGACCAAGGGCAGGAGGAGAAGAGGCAACAAACTCTGGGACATAGTAAAGGACAGGGAAGCCCAGTGTGCTGCCATCCATTGGGTCACAAAGAGTCATACATAACTTAGTGACAAACGAGATACCACTACCCCACACTCGTTAGGATGATAATCCTATCAAAAAATAGAAACTAACAAGTATTGGTGAAGACATGGAGAATTTATAACCCTTGTGCATTACTGGTAGGAAAGTGAAATGGTACAGCCACTGCAGAAAAGTTTGGGGTCCCTTAAAAACTGAAAATATAATCAAACAACTCTACTTCTCGGGATACACTCAAAAGAAATAATAGCACAATCCTGAATAGATATTTGTACACACATATTCACATAGCACTATTCACAATAACCAAAAAGTGAAAGCTACCAGAGCCTATCAACAGATGAATGGGTAAATAAAATATGATATGTACAATCAATGGAATAATACCAGCCTTAAAAATGATGTGCTACAATGTGAAGACATTATGCTAAGTGAAATAAGCCAATCACAAAAGGAAACTGTAAATAAGGTTCCTAGGTCAAATACATAGAGACAAAGTATGGTGATTATCAGGGGCAGAGGGAATGGGAGAATGAGAAGTTCAGTGTTTAATGGATACCAAGTTTCAGGTTAGGAAGATGAAAAAATTCTGGAACTAGCTGGTGGTAATGGTTCCACAACACTTTGAATATACTTAAAGCCAAAGAACAATACTTAAAAATGGTTAGAATGGTAAATTCTATGTTATGTATATTTTAACCACAATTTAAAAAATTCATATATGAATGTTCCTACATATTATCTAATAGTCAAAAGGGAGAAACAATCCAAATGTCCATCAACTGATGAAAAAGGATAAATCTGGTATATCCATACAATGGAATATTATTCAGTAATAAAAATAATAAAGTACTAATGAATTAATAAAGTACTAAATACATGTTATAACATGGATGAACCTTAAAAACACTATGCTAAGGGAAGAAGCCAGCCACAAAGGACCATATATTTACTATATGATTCCATTTCTATGAAATGCCCAGAATGAACCAATCTAGAGACAGGAAGTAGAGTAACGGAGGGCTGGGGGTGGGGCTGGTCAGATGGTGGCAACAGCAGTGGGGTTTCCTTTCAAGGGTGGTATAAACGTTCTAACGGCTGCAAAACTGTGAAAGTACTAAAAGCTACTGAATTGGACACTTTATCTCAAGGTATTTTTTTGATTTCCTCTTTGATTTCATTGGTGATCCACTGGTTTTTTAGTAGCATGTTGTCAAGTCTCCATGTAATCATTTTTTTCTCATTTCTCTTTCTGTGGTTGATTTCAGAATGGTATACTTTAAATAGGTGAACTGTATGTATGGGAACTATATCTCAGTAAGTTTTTTTTTTTAATGTCAACAGGGCCCAGGGACTGACTGGGACTGTAAAATGAAGCAAAGGGATGAATAAAAGATTAACTACAAGAAAACAGAGACATCACAGCTTGAATTCTTGTTCTGACACTTATTAAGTGTGTGACCATATGCAAGTTACTTAAACTCTCTGTGCTTTGATAACATCTACTTACAGAGCCATTGTGAAGATTAAACAAAGTAATATGTAAAACAGTACAGTGCCTGCTACATGATCATCCTTTCCTGCCCTATCCTCCCACCTAACTTAATGATAGTTATATGTGAATTTTATAAAGAAATTATGTCCATTCCATGTAGCAAATGACCTAAAAGTCATCAACTACATGCTATTGTCAACACAATTTTCAACTGCTAATTCACTGCAAGTTGAAACCTGAGGCAAAGCAAAAGATAACCTTTAGAAGCTCCATTCACCAATTATCTCTCAGCTTCCTTTTCTCTTCACCTCCTTCACTTTATACAGGTCTTTCTTTGCCTCCCTGACTTTTTACCTTACCCTTTATTTCAAACTACTACTCTTACTTACAGATTGCTATTGATCATGAAAAGGCAACAATATTTTTTTCATAATAATACATGTAAAGATAAGAAAAGAAAAAAAGAGAAACTGGTCAGGCAAACTATGGAACAATCAAACTTTTTTTTTGGCTAACGCTGCCAAAAAACCCCTAAACAAAAAGACAATAATGAAAATGAATGCAGGAAAGCTCCCACACCTTTCCTCACAGGGCTCTCTTACTTGATTATCTGGAGACAGAATCTTGTAGTAGCTACATAAAAGGAACTGGAATTTTGTTATACTACCTCTAACTAAGTTCCACTACCAAAAAGTCAAGGGCTCTTTGAAGTTAATACAATTTGACATATTAAACTACATTTCCATTTTTAATATACCTTCATTTAATTTCAATGATAAATAAGAATTTAATCTCAACCCAGTTTAAAGGACAATGCCTTTCAAAGAAGCACCTGCATTATAAATACATCTGGAGTAAGATTCAGTAAAAGGATGTGGTTAAGAAGCATGAACAGATGAACTGTCATTGTACTGCTATGATTCTGCATACTTTCAGGTCAGAAAACTCCTACTAAAAACACTTCAAAATAAATTCATAAATGTTATCTACAACATTTAAAAAGAATGTATATCTAAAGAAAAGATGCTACAGCAAACCAAGAAGTCTTTTTCCTCTACAAACTACTTAATGTCTCCTTGATGCTTAATTGTATTGTCTTATTGAATTTCACTTCAAAACGTTTACTGGGCACTTAAGGAAAAGAGCAAGTACACTAAGTGCTTTTAATATAATATGTTAATAATCCCCACAGTGACCTTATGAAGCAGACATTAATACTGCCATCACAAGGAATAGCCACACCAGCAGCAGTCAAGTTAAACTTCCTTCTTTCCTGAAATGCCTTGGCTTCCTTAACCCTGTATTAAGTTGGTTCTCCTCCTCCCTCTCTACCTACTGATTTCCATATCTGGCTTCTCTTTTTTTCCTTCTCCCCTTGCTCTTATCAGTATATACACTCTGAGTAGATCATCCATTTTCACAGCTTCATCTTACCACATTAGTCAACTGACTCCCAGATCTAAAATTTCAACAGTGTGCTCTAATCCAAGCCACTGTTCCTCAATATTTCTACATGAAAGTCTTGCTATCATGTCAAACTCAACAGTATCAATCCCAACTCATCATTAACTCCAAAATGCCAACTCTTCTATCCTCTTTGTGCTGAGTCATGTCCAATTCTTTGCCACCCCATGGACTGCAGCCCACCAGGATCCTCTATCCTCTTTACTCATCTATAAATTACAAACCATTATCATTCCCTTTACCCAGACTCCCCACTTTAGTCACAGAGTAATTTGTATTCACTTTTCCTTTCTTGTCCATCCTTTTCTGTTCCATTGGCACTGCCACTACTAAAACCCAAGCCCTCAGCAATTCACCAAGGCTATCATAATAAAAACTGTCACAGCTTCTGCTGGACACTCTAAAAATGCCTGTTCTTGGAGCCCAGCCATCATGCTTTGATGAAGCCCAAGCAGACCCTAGGTAGACATCTACAGGAAACAAGGTCCTCAAACCACAGCCAGCCACAGAACCCCCAATCAACTATTAACAACTTGTCAGCAACATGAGTAAGCCACCTTTTGATGACACCTCATGGAACAGATACAAGCCATCTCTACCCAAGTCCTGCCTAAAACGTGGACCTATGAACAAAATAAAACGATCATTGTTTTAAACCACTCAGTTTTGGCTTGGCTTTTACAAAGTAATAGATAATAATCTATGACTCTGGACCTTGGAGCAGAGGTCTTGCATAGAGACATAAATTTGTGAATCAACCACATACCAATACTATGTATAATCACATGACACGATTAAACTAAGGGACAATACAAGAGAAAAGTAATTTCAGAATGAAGCTCTAAACTCCAGCTCTTAAAATGAAGCTCTTAGGCTTCAACTAAGTAAGCAAAAGACTTCACTAAATCAACTTCAAACTCTTTGCCAATTGTCTATATTAAGAGATACAGACACACGGTATTCTAATAGTTTCATTGTCATAAAACTACAAAGGCCTTTTCACCTATTCAAATCCAGACTCACTGCTCTTTCACTTAGCAACCAGTTAGCATTAAGGGAAGAGAAGGCAATGGCACCCCACTCCAGTACTGCTGCCTAGAAAATCCTATGGACAGAGGAGCCTGGTGGGCTGCAGTCCATGGGGTCGTTAAGAGTCAGACACAACTGAGCAACTTCACTTTCACGCATTGGACAAGGAAACGGCAATCAACTCCAGTGTCCTTGCCTGGAGAATCCCAGGGACGGGAGAGCCTGGTGGGCTGCTGTCTACGGGGTCGCACAGAGTTGGACAAGACTGAAGCAACTTAGCAGCAGCAGCAGCAGCATGAAGGGAATCCTCTTTATTACCTTAAGGATCCCACTTGTCCCTTTAGAATTCTATTTCCTACTTATGTATTGCTCCCCTTCTTCTCTCATTGACGTTTGCTCCTTCTTTTTGGTGGGTGGAGCAAATCACACGATAGCGTTAGTGAGGAAGAGAAATATTTGGAAACCTTGCATGACTTAAAATGTCTACATTTTATACTTGTGTGTAATAATTTGGGTGGGTAAAGAATTCTAGCTTGGAAATCATTTTCCTCCAGAATTTGAGGGCATTGCTCAGTCTTCCGGCTTGAGAGGTTGCAGTTGAGAATACTCAATCTCTGAAGCTGAAAGACCCATTTCTCCCCCTTTGAAAGTTTATAGATATTCTTTGGCCCATGTATTCCAAATTTTTACAATAACATATTTCAGTGTCTGTTGGTTAGTAAGCTATTGTCCCAGAGGTCAAACCTACTCTTACTGCTCTGTAGGGGCTGGAGCCCTGCAAACCACATTTCTTTGCTAACTGGCCTCCTGTTAGACTCTGCCCAAGAGGACACTAGCAAGACACTGGAAGACTGAAGGAAGAAACGGAGATACTCCTTCAGCTCGGTATCAACGGTCAACCTTCACTTTGGCAATAGCAATTATTCTAGTATCAGCAACTGGTTTTCGGTTAACAACTTTTCTTTCTCCCGCCATTCCCAGACCAGCCTCATCAAGTCTCCTAAAATACTTTTACTTCCTGAGCATACAGCAACTTCTTAGAAGTTTGAGTTCCAGTGCCTCAGGGACACTCTTCAGTATTTAATTCCAATTTCTTCTCTTTGTTCTCCTAAACCTAAGGGCGGGCTAGAAATTACTTCCTACAGTTAATTATCTTTGTGATACCTGCAGGTTCCTTTATTGCCTTTTCAGTCCTCTTATTACCTAGTCTATTAGTTTGAGGGCTGCTGTAACAAAGTAACACAAACTAGACTGGATTCCAATAGAAATCCTTCTCACAGTTGTAGAGGCCACAAGTCTAAACTCAAAGTATTGGCCATGCTCTGTCTCAATGTACTAATAAGAATCTGTTTCAGGACTCTCTCCTAGCTTCTACAAGGCAGGCATTCCTTGGCTTGTAAATGGCCATCTGTGCATACCTGTGTCCAGATTTATGTCTAAATTTCCCAAATGTTTTTAAAGAACACCAGTTGGGGCTTCCTTGGTAGTCCAGCAGTTAAGACTTTGCCTTCCAATGTAGGGGTGGCTGGTCCATCCATGGTCAGGGAACTAAGATTCCACATGCTTTGCAGCCAAAAAACCAAACTTAAAACATAAGCAATATTGTTAACAAATTTGATAAAGACTTTAAAAATAGTCCAAATCCCCCCACCCCCCAAAAATCTTAACACCAGTCATACTGGCTTAAAGGACACTCTATGACCTTACCTTCTTACTTTAACTTGATTACCTCGGAAAAGAATCAAGTAAGGACACATTCTGAGGTACTGCAGGTTGGACTTCAAATATCATTTTGCAGGGATACAACTTAACCCATTACATATGGCTAAATAGTTCTTTGTATTATAAAATTGTTATAAGTAGCATGGTCTTCATTTTCCTGACTAGATACTGATTCCAAGTACATTTATCTTTTTTCATTCATTTTCCTTGAGTACTCAGAGGACCTCTCAATATGTAAAATAATGTTCCTAAACTCTCTGGTTTTTTGGTTTTTTTTTTAAATATTTCATGAATATTTCTTCTCTACACTGTTTTCTTACCAGTATTTTTGTTACTTGGAAGTTGATCTCCTGGACTGACTTTTGAATTGTATTGCTGTTTTCTTTTAAGCTGTTTTCCATCTTTTCCTCTACTTTATCCAAGGTCTACTCTAGGGCTTTCCTGGTGGCTCAGACAGTAAAGAATTCGCCTGCAACGAGGGAAAGTTGGGTTCATCCCTATGTCAGGAAGATACCCTGGAAGAGGGCATACAACCCACTCCAGTATTGCCTGCAGAATCCCCATGTACAGAGGAGCTGGACAGTCCATGGGGTCGCAAAGAGTCAGACTGACTGACTAACACTTGTACTTGCTTCTACTTCTATTATTCTAGAGTGTTTTCTTCTTGCTACTACCCTCTAATTTTCAAGAGCTCTTTTTTTTTGCTCTGATTGCTCCAAATTCTTTTTTTCTATTCGGTCTTCTGTATTAAAAAAGCTTCTCTCGTTAACCTGGTGATCCTTGATTTACTCATATTTAAAAGCTGGGCCCCAAAAACTGACTGTGTATAATTTAAAGAGTTCTTCTTCTTGGTTCTACCGAGAATCATCCTCTAAGTCAGCGCTCCCCAATCTTTTTAGCACCAGGGACTGGTTTCATAGAAGACTATTTTCCCATAGATCAGGTATAGTTTCAGGATTCTTTAAGTGCATTACATTTATTGTGCACTTTATTCCTATTATTATTATTACATCAGCTTCACCTCAAATCATCAAGCATTAGATCCTGGAGGCTTGGGACCCCTGCTCTAAGTTCCTACTTGACTGTCAAGACTCTGGGCCCCCAAGAGAAGAGACTTCAATAAGGTTCTAACATTGAGCACATTTACATAATCCAAGTGTTCTCTGTAGGACACCTGGTCTTCAATTATATCTAGTACCTATCCCTCTCTCAGAGACACTGCATTTTATCCACTGTAGAGGATAAACCATCTTCTGCTGAGGTAGTAAAGAGGGCAGTCACCTGGCTATACAAATTGACAAAAATATCTAAGCTCATGCTGCCTTTTTTTTTTTTTAAGAGCTTACTGAGATATAACTCAAATACTATATAAGTGATCAAGTGAAAGCATACAATCAATGATTTTGGTATATTCAGTTGTGTAATCATCACAATTTTAGAAAATTTTCATTACACCAAAAAGAAATCTGTACCCTTGAGCAGTCATTTCCCATCTCCCTCTCATCTCCCCAATTCCCAGCCCTAGACCACCACTAATTTACTCCCTATTTCTATAGATTTGTATTTTCAAGACATTTCATACAAAATAGAATCACATAATATGTGGTCTTTGTGATTGGCTTCTCTCACATAAACATATCATTAAGGTTCATTCATGTTACATCATATATGAGTCCCTCACTACTTCTATTATAATATCATTTTATTTACCATTTATCAGGTAATGGACACTTGGGCTGTTTCTACTTTTTAGGCTATTAGAATGACTGAGCTGGCTCCTTAAACAGGCTTTCAAACAATCCTATTTTTAGCATCCCTCTAGCCTGCTTCTTCCACAAGAATACCTGATGCTGCAAATTCCTGAGCCTGAGGATTCTTCTCCATTTTCCCCACTTCCAGTTTAGGACTGAACATTTTTAAGTCTACTAAGTTGTTTCTTAGACCAACCTAGACAGCATATTAAAAAGTAGAGACATTACTTTGTCAACAAAGGTCATCTAGTCAAGGCTATGGTTTTTCCAGTAGTCATGTACGGATGTGAGAATAGATGCTTTTGAACTGTGGTGTTGGAGAAGACTCTTGAGAGTCCCTTGGACTACAAGGAGATTCAACCAGTCCATCCTAAAGGAGATCAGTCCTGGGTGTTCATTGGAAGGACTGATGTTGAAGCTGAAACTCCAATACTTTGGCCACCTGATATGAAGAGCTGACTCATCTGAAAAGACCCTGATGCTGGGCAAGATTGAGGGCAGGAAGAGAAGCAAACGACAGAGGATGAGATGGTTGGATGGCATCACCGACTCAATGGACATGAGTTTGGGTGGACTCCAGGAGTTGGTGATGGACAGGGAGGCCTGGCGTGCTGCAGTTCATGGGGTCACAAAGAGTCAGACATGACTGAGCGACTGAACTGAAGATTTTCTATCAGTCTGTTGCTTTCCAGCTTCCAAATTTCACTGCTTCTTCCATTTTCTTTACCTGTACAGTTCAAATCTATAAAAAAAAANGGTAAATTCGGAAACAGCACCCACACTTTCTCCATAATGCTTTTCCCAGGCAGCCAGTTCATTGATTAACTTCACTCCATGCAAGTTTATTGAACACTTAGTTCAGTTGCTCAGTCATGTCCAACTCTTTGTGACTCCATGCATTATATAGTCCATGGAATTCTCCAGGCCAGAATACTGGAGTAGATAGCCTTTCCCTTCTCCAGGGGATCTTCCCAACACACATAAAGTTATGCTAAAATATCCCAAATTATATTTGTAGATTTGTCTGTTTAGTTCTGCCAGTTTTTAATCTACCAGGGTGGCAAAACTTAGAATAACAATGCAAAAACAAGGAACACTTTGTTGGTAAATAGATAAACCAGTATTTTTTTCTGAATAGTACTTTGGCAACCATTATCAACACTTAAAACCTCTATATCTTTGAACCTTTGTATTTTATATCTAGAAATTGATTCTAAAGCTCTTAATGTGCACCAAACATTGCTTAGCAGTTAAGAGGATTCATGAATTATCATGTAAGTTCAGTTCAATTCAGTCGCTCAATCGTGTCCAACTCTTTGTGACCCCATGGACTGAAGCACGCCAGGCCTCCCTGTTCATCACCAACTCCCAGAGTTTACTCAAACTCATGTCCATTGAGTCGGTGATGCCATCCAACCATCTCATCCTCTGTCGCCCCTTCTCCTCCTGCCTTCAATCTTTCCCAGGATCAGGGTCTTTTCCAGTGAGTCCGTTCTTCACATCAGCTAGCCAAAGTATTGGAGTTTCATCCTCAGCATCAGTCCTTCCAATGAATAATCAGGACTGATCTCCTTTAGAATGGACTGGTTGGATCTCCTTGCAGTCCAAGGGACTCTCAAGAGTCTTCTCCAACACCACAGTTCAAAAGCATCAATTCTTAGGCACTCAGCTTTCTTTGTAGTCCAACTCTTGCATCCATACATGACCACTGGAAAAACCATAGCTTTCACTAGAAAGACTTTTGTTGGCAAAGTAGTTTCTGGTTTTTAACATGCTCTCTAGGTTGGTCATAACTGTTCTTCCAAGGAGAAAACGTCTTTTAACTTCACAGCTGCAATCATGATCTGCAGTGATTTTTGAGCCCCAAAAAATGAAGTCTGCCACTGTTTCCACTGTTTCTCCATCTATTTGCCATGAAGTGATGGGACCAGATGCCAGGATCTTAGTTTTCTGAATGTCGAGTTTTAAGCCAACTGTATCATGTAAACTTTATAATAATCTTCTGAAAAATAAGCTTAAAAAAAGGCTTATGCCCAAACAAATAGTGATGAAGTCTACCTATATTGGAATTTAAGTTGCCTGATTCTAGAATCTTTAAACTTATATATACTGACTCAGGGCCTCCCTGATAGTTCAGTTGGTAAAGAACCCGCCTGCAAGGCAGGAGACCCTGGTTCAATTCCTGGGTCAGGACATCTGCTGGAGAAGGGATAGGCTATCCACTCCAGTATTCTGGGGCTTCCCTTGTGGCTCAGCTGGTCAAGAATCTGCCTGCAATGCAGGAGACCTGGGTTTGATCCACAGGTTGGGAAGATCCCCTGGAGAAGGGAAAGGCTACCCCGTCCAGTATCTTGGCCTGGAGAATTCCGTGGACTATATAGTCCATGGGGTAGCAAAGAGTCGGACATGAACAACTGAGTGACTTTCACTTTCATACTGACTTAAAAGGATGTTTACAAAAGACAAGTTAGAAAACAAGATTAGCATGTGATCCTATTTTTAAATTAGCATGAGCTTATATATTCATAGAAACAACTCTGGAATATATAGATTAAAAAATAACAGACTTCCCTAGCAGTCCAGTGGTTAAGATTCCATGCTCCCAGAAGAGCAGGGGACATGGGTTTGATCCCTGATCAGGGAACTAAGACCCCACATGCCACATGGTACAGCCAAAAAAAGAAAAACACATAAACACTAAAGACAGTTGTCATTTAGAGGAAAGAAAAAGATCATTATACAGAAACCTGTGATGAGACTGCTCACACAATTAAGACTAAACTTAGTTTTTCGGCAGCTAGGACTTAAAGGATAAGACATTTATTTCCTGTAACAACGTAATTCCTATTTCTCCCATCCTGCCACAGGGCTTACATTAACTCTCTCATTTCTGACTGATATCAGGTGGCAAAATACAAGCGCGTGAACACACATATATATACATATACTACTGCCTGGAACAGCTTCCTGTCTAGAGCCGAGTTATTCTGCCAATTATGATTTACTGACTACACAGAGAGCAGATAAAAGTGGCTCATTTAAAATATGACTTGGGCCTGTTCTTAATACAACTGTCACTCTGCCATTTTTCAAAGTATATGCACTCATGTTCTGCACTTAGGTGACAAGACAAATAACAATGCACGCATACATTCATTATGTGTTGTGATTTATTTCTTCAATATTTTGTGTCTTTTTGAGATTTTAAATTAAAAATATCTCATATCTCTGAATAGAGTATATCCTACCAATTCTTAGTCATAACTTCCATGTTATGCGCTGGACTAAATTAAAACAAAGAGCTTCAGGAAGTTCCAAGATTGTAAACTTAAGCCTGAGTAGGACTAAAAGTAGTTATAGTCCAGAAGCTTTATTAAAGGAAATCAGAACCATTACAACAAGAACAAGGTACACACTTTTTCTGTAAAGGGCCAAACAGCAAACGTTTGTCTTCATGGGTCACGCATAGTCTCTATTACATATTATTCTCTTTTTTACAACCCTTTAAAAATGTAGTATCATTCAGACTGGTTGGCTTCCCCACTCTCACCAGAAATAAAGACTGGCATGTACTCTTGCCTGGAAAATCCCATGGACGGAGGAGCCTGGTGGGCTGCAGTCCATGGGGTCGCGAAGAGTCAGACACAACTGAGCGACTTCACTTACACTTTTCAACTTCATGCATTGGAGGAGAAAGTGGCAAACCACTCCAGTGTTCTTGCCTGGAGAATCCCAGGGACAGGGGAGTCTGGTGGGCTGCCGTCTATGGGGTCGCACAGAGTCGGGCATGACTGAAGCAACTTAGCAGCAGTATCATATCCTACCAAAAGTAGAGGTTGAGAAATCCAACCCCTCACACCAAAAAAAACTGGCAGCCAAACTTTCAGCCCTCAAGCAGATTTGCATTTTCCTTCCTGAACCTGACCCAAGAGGAAAACACCTCCTGGACATGAATCAGGGTTTTCTTTAAAAATGGCTCACTTAGGCCACTATGAAGTCTTTAAGTTCCCATCAATTCAGACTTTCACTCTCTAGATAACATTCAAGGATTACTGACACTTAAGTAAGCCTCCAACAGAAAAGCTGGAGACCAACTTAGAAGGAAAGAGGCTGTAAAAAAAAAAAAAAGTTTTTTTAAAAATTATATTCAGAAATTAAAGACAAGGCATCCATGACACAAACACAAGATGTGCTCTATAAAAGAGGAATTTTAAGAGAAAAATAACTCTTGAAAAATCAAAATCTTCACAACAAAAAAAGGAAAATTCAACACCAGGCTTAGGAAATAAAGCTAACAAAGACTCCCAGATAAAATAGAGCAAAAAGACTAGGTAAAAAGCAAAATAAAAAGGAAGTATTAGAGGACCAGTCTAAGAGATCCAAACAAGTAACAGAAGTTTCATAGAGAGAGGAGATACAAACAGAAGAGGAAACCATTGTTATGAACTGAATTGTGTCCTGTCAAATTCATAATGAAGCCCTAGCCCCCAACGTTGACTGTATTTGGAAATAGGACCTTTAGAAGGTAGGTATGGTTAAAAGAGGTCGTAAGGGTGGGGCCCTAATCCAACAGGATTGGTATCCTCCTAAGAGGAGGAAAGATACAGCTCTTTCTGCAGAAGGCCCTGTAAGGACACAGTGAAAAGGCAGCTGTCTACAAACCAAGAAGCAAACTCATCAGAAACCAACCCCAATGGCACCTTGATCTCAGACTTCCAGCCTCTAGAACTGTGAGAAAATTAGTACCTGTTATCTAAAACACACAGTCTGTAGTATTTTGTTATGGCAGTCCTAGGCAATTAATCTAACCATCAATTAAGAAATTAAAG
>SJYQ01028615.1:0-17456 GCA_006410935.1 Redunca redunca
CTAAATAGACATTTCTCCAAAGAATACATACGGATGGCTAACAAACACATGAAAAGATGCTCAACATCACTCATTATCAGAGAAATGCATTGTTATATTTTAATGTTACATTATTTATTTATTGCTGTCTTATGGCTTGTGGGATCTTAGTTCCCTGACCAGGATTGAAACCCACACCTCATGCAGTGGAAGCACAGAGTCTTAACCACTTAACCACCAGAAATCCCTTCTCTATACTTTGTTTCTTCTCTCTTTTACAACAGGTTCAGGAGACTGAGGCGGCACACACTGACCAGAGATTCCCAGCTCCATGCTGGCATGCTACACTTCCTGTTAGTAGGATTAACCTCCCAACCTTTTACTTAGAAAACAGTTCATTGACACATCTACTCAGAAATTATAGGTTGTGAGCACATGAGATGTAAGGCATTGAGCAGAAGTCTGGGCATAAACACTAACAAAGCATTGTCCCTGTTATTACAGCTGGATTTATTAAACTACTCACATGTTTCAGCCCTTTCATATTTAATGTAATGCTTTCAAACACTGTATGAGTGTATAAGATTTTCCCAAGACCCCAGCATTAACTTCAGGCCCCTGATAAGCCCTGTTTAAACTCAAGCTTACCCATCATCCACCCCACACACACAGTCCATACTTACTATCCTTTCTACAGGGATCAGAGTAACTCCTCAAATTATTTTATTTTACCCACATTTTTTCTGGAGTGCTGCCCAGGGTGATGTGCATCTCTGGGAAGGAACTCCTGTTTCTGAGCCTGCACGGAACCACTTGTCTTCAGCAATTCTACTGCTCCTGGCAATTTCTTCAAAGCAGATATGTTACTTATTGGTGCCCTGGACATTCCCTTCTGTGTCTTTCTTTAGTTCTTTAGGACGTTATAAAGTGCTTTTCATACATGACATTAGTTACTACTTTGACAATTCATGGAAATACCTGGTTGGGGGTGGGGTGTCTGAACACAGGAGTGTAAATAAAGGACCTAAGTAAGTCAAAACTAAAATTCATATCTTAGGGTTCTTTCCCTCCAAATTTCTCCATACACGTGAGAACAAGGCAAGGGGAATAACTGAAGGTCAAGGAAAGAAGATGATCAGGGATCATAGAGAAAACCAGGGGCTTTTTCAATTAATTTAGTGGACCTTTGATGGACAAGGAAGTATGGAAAAGTACAGAGGGGACAAAACACATCTGGAAAATGGGGTGACAAAGCAGTGAGATACAGAGGAGAAAAGATGATCGCCAGAAACATATTTATATGGTAAAGAAAATGAGCTGAAAGTTGCAGGTTGTTGTGTTCTAGAAACAAGGTTTGGAATTAAAGTAGCTGGTCTCATCCACTGCTTTAACAAGACTGTATGACTAGATAGTTCTCCTTACTTTCCTGATCCATAAATGGGTATACATGTTAATTCTTAAAGTTATAGTGAGCACGAACTTTAATAACAGTCAACAAATCATTGTGTAAGCTATTTAATACAGTATGAGTGTGAACATACACCCCTGCCATCAGTTTACCGCCTCACCTTTCTCTGTATTTGAAGCCTAGCTCACAAATACTATCTTCAGCACTCCTTAACCTTCTTGCTCCTAGATGAATATTTAAATGTGGAGTCACTCATTCAGAAAGCATTCAGGGGACCCTCAGGGTCTTCGAGCTGGGCCTGGACTTCTGAGAATTAGTGGGTATGGGCTAGGCTCTCAAAGCTAACACAGGAGCAGGCTAAACAAATGATCCCAAATGTGAGAGTCATCTAAACAGAGCTCAGAGGAAGTAGTTGAGCATTTGAAATCATGTAAAGTCCTTCAGTTCTTTTCTTATGTGTTGTTTTCAGTCATAAACTGAGGTTTGTCAGGCCTGCGAGTTGCTTCCTCTTACTGGAGTAGGAGCCTCTGAGTTTGGGGATCCTATTGCCTTCTTCTTGGACCACCCACTCTACAAACTGCCCAACATGTCTTTAAGTTTCCCTTAGATATCTCAGCATATCCCACATTTTCAGTTCCAGTTCAGTTCAGTTGCAGTCATGTATGACTCTTTGTGACCCCATGAAGCACAGCAAAACAGCCCTCCCTGTCCATCACCAACTCCCAGAGTCCACCCAAACCCATGTCAATTGAGTTTGTGATGCCATCTAACCATCTCATCTTCTGCCATCCCCTTCTCCTCCTGCCCTCAATCTCTCCCAGCATCAGGGGCTTTTCAAATGAGTCAGCTCTTCACATCAGGTGGCCAAAGTAACAGAGTTTCAACTTCAGCATCAGTCCTTTCAATAAACACCCAGGACTGATCTCCTTTAGGATGGACTGGTTGGATCTCCTTGGAGTCCAAGGGACTTTCAAGAGTCTTCTCCAACATCACAGTTCAAACGCATCAATTCTTCAGCATTCAGCTTTCTTTATAGTCCAACTCTCACATTCATATATGACAACTGGAAAAAACATAACCATACTAGACAGATCTTTGTTGACAAAATAATGTTTCTGCTTTTAAAAACGCTGTCTAGGTTGGTCATAACTTTAGCACAGCACAAAAGAACAGAGATTGACCACATCTCTCAGATGAATGATATAAAGATATATGAATAAGACAATATAAACTTTATAGACTATGGAAGTTTTAATCACTTTGTAAGGGCTTTAGAGAAGGCACTTTGGATTTGATTGCAATACTGTGATATCAGGCACATAATCAAACATGCCTTTACCTCAGTTTCTTGTTCTATAATGGTGAAGTTACATACTTCCTAATAGGTACTGTAGGATTAAGGATTCAGTTCAGTTCAGTTCAATCACTCAGTTGTGTCTGACTCTTTGGCCTGTCCATCACCAACTCCCGGAGTTCACTCAAACTCATGTCCATCGAGTCGGTGATGCCATCCAGCCATCTCATCCTCTGTCATCCCCTTTTCCTCCTGCCCCCAATCCCTCACAGCATCAGAGTCTTTTCCAAGGAGTCAACTCTTCACATGAGGTGGCCAAAGTACTGGAGTTTCAGCTTTAGCATCATTCCTTCCAAAGAAATCCCAGGGCTGAACTCCTTTAGAATGGACTGGTTGGATCTCCTTGCAGTCCAAGAGGGTCTCAACAGTCTTCTCCAACACCACAGTTCAAAAGCATCAATTCTTTGGTGCTCCACTTTCTTCATTGTCCAACTCTCACATCCATATATGACCACAGGAAAAACCATAGCCTTGACTAGACAGACCTTTGTTGGCAAAGTAATGTCTCTGCTTTTGAATATTCTATCTGGGTTGGGCAAAACATTCCCTCCAAGGAGTAAGCATCTTTTAATTTCATGGCTGCAGTCACCATCTGCAGTGATTTTGAAGCCCCCAAAATAAAGTCTGACACTGTTTCCACTGTTTCCCCATCTATTTCCCATGAAGNCTCTTTGCGACCCCATGAATCGCAGCACGCCAGGCCTCCCTGTCCATCACCATCTCCCGGAGTTCACTCAGACTCACATCCATAGTGTCCGTGATGCCATCCAGCCATCTGATCCTGGATCATCCCCTTCTCCTCCTGACCCCAATTGCTCCCAGCATCAGAGTCTTTTCCAATGAATCAACTGTTTGCATGAGGTGGCCAAAGTACTGGAGTTTCAGCTTCAGCATCATTCCTTCCAAAGAAATCCCAGGGCTGATCTCCTTCAGAATGGACTGGTTGGATCTCTTGCAGTCCAAGGGACTCTCGAGAGTCTTCTCCAACACCACACTTCAAACGCATCAATTCTTCAGTGCTCAGCCTTCTTCATAGTCCAACTCTCACATCCACACATGACCACAGAAAAAACCATAGCCTTGACTAGATGGACCTTAGTTAAAGTTTATTCACAAAAAAATGCTTAAAGTCTGAAATATTGTTAAAATAATGTAAATCACACAGCCTACTATTTTTGCTGTTCTTACTAACTATAAAGATGGTAATGATATCAGACATTGTGCTAAAGACTCAGGACAAGAAGTCTGCAGTCTTTAGGATCTGTTTTCTCTAAATCTTACCTGTGACTGGATCCATGAGGAGGATTTTCTTGTCAATAGGGTTTGGGAAATACTCACCTTCTGATGTTTACTGTGCTCCATTCTGAAGGGCATCCCAGACAGTTTACCTAAAAATGATGATAACCAGTATTTTGGTTGGTAAATGTTTCCAAACTCTGGGAATTCTAATTAAGGACACAGAATTCTGTGCCAGAGAGTGACAAGGACAAGGATTACCAAAGGAGGAATGGAAAATTATTTCTGTAGCATCAATTCCTATGTTTCTACTGAAAGCATCACATAATTTTCTTAAAATTAATAAAAAAATGAAACTTCATCTGTGCTTCATCCAATGTTCATAAATTATCTTAATAAATTTACTAGCCTTTCATGATACTCAACAGAATACTCAACAGAATAGAAACAAAAGGAAATGACTGCAATATAATAAAGGTCATATATGAAAAGTCTACATCTAACATCATACTCACCAGTGAAAACCTGAGACTTCTAAGATCAAGAAAAAAAGGCAAAGATCCCCATTCTCAACACTTCTATTCAACATAATATTAGACATTCTAACCAGGGAATTAGATTAGAAAAGGTTTCCTTCTGCAAAGAAAAAAGGTAAAATTATGTCTGTTTACAGAGGACATGACTTTATGTGCAGGAACTCTTTACAATTCCACGCAAACACATACACACACATAAAACCTGCACAGAAAGTTGCAGGATACAAAATCAACATCAAATATCTTTCCATGCATGGACAATGACCATTCCAAAAAGGAAAATAAGTAAACAATTGTATTTATTTTTTAAAAGCTATCGTCAAGAGCTATGGTTACATTTAGAAAATATTTAATTTTATCTATTTATTTGTACCAGTTCTTTTTTGCAGTATGTGGGGTCTAGTTCCCTGACCAGGGGTTGAACCCAGGTTCTCTGCATTGGGAGTGTGGAGTCTTGGCCACTGGACCACCATGAATGTCCTGATAATCTTATTTATAGTAGCATCAAAAAAATGAAATAATTAGGAGCAAATTTAAGGGAATGAAAGAGTTATACACTGAAAACTACTGAATTGTTACTGAATTGCTGAAAGGAATCTGACACAAGTAAACAGAAAGGAACCCAATGTTTATGGATTTGGAGACTTAATATAATTAAGCCATTCATACTACCCAAAGGAATTTAAAGATTTGATGCAATTCCTACTGAAATCCCAATGGAAGTTTTTTTCAGATATATAAAAATCCATCCCACAGTTAATATGGAACCTCAGAGGACAACAACTAGGCAAAACAATCTTAGGAAAAACAGCAAAGCTGGAGGCCTCTGGTTTCACAACATATTACAAAGGTACAGTAAACAAAACAGTGTAGTGTACTAAAGTGCCTTCTTGGTCGCCAAGTCCTCTTGACTCTGTGAAACCTTTTGGCTGAAGTCTACCAAGCTCCTCTGTCCAGGGGATTTTTCAGGCAAGAATACTGGAGGGGGGTTGCCATTCCCTTTTCCAGGGGATCTTCTTAACCAATGGATTGAACCCACATCTCCTGTATATCCTGCACTGAAGGCAGATTCTTTACCTGCTAAGCCACTGGGGAAGCCTACTGCCATAAAGACAGACATATCAACCAACAGAACAGAACAGACAGTCAGAAATAAACAGAAATAAACTGGCTAGATATATGGTCCAATGATCTTCAGCAAGGGTGTCAAGACAATGGGGAAAATTTAATCCCTCTAGAGAATGGCACTGAGGAGACAAAATATCCACATGAAAAATAATGAAGATTTTACATCATGTAGAAAAAAATCAACTCAGAATGGATTCACGGCCTAAATCTAAGACATGAAATGATAAGACTCTTAGAAGAAAACAAAGGTGAAGTTTCACAACATTGAATCAGCAATGATTTCTTAGATATAATACCAAGTGCACAAGTATCAGCAAAAAAGTAAAAACAGACAAATAAGACTACATTAAATTTTAAACTTCTGTGCAGCAAAGGACACAGTGAACTGAGTGAAAAGGCCACATACAGGACAGTAGAAACTATCTGTAAAATACAAATTTGATAAGAGGTTAATAAGCATACACCAATATCAAGGCTACCTATAAGCCAGGGAGACAACTTCATCGACCTCAACTGCACCCTGATATCAAACTTCCAAGCCCCAGAATTGTAAAAAAACAAATTTCTCTGGTTTAAGCCATGCAGTCTTTCTGTGTTATGACAAGCTGAGCCGATTAACATGGTGACAGTAGGAAGTGAATAGACATTTCTCCAAAGAACATACACAAATGGCCAACAAACATATGAAAAGATGCTCAATCTTACTAATCAATAGGGAAATACAAATTAAAAGCCACCATGGAAATTATCTCAGACCTTTTTTGATGGCTAACATAAAAAGAAAAAAAAAAAAAAAAAGACAGTAGAAAGTTTGGTAAGGATACAGAGAAACCGGAACCCTTACATGCTATTGTTGGAAATGTAAAATGTTGCAGCCTCTGTAGAAAACAGTATGGAATTCCCTCAGAAAATTAGAACTCCTATATTATCTAGTAATCCAACTCCAGAGTGTAGATCATAACAAAATTGAAAGTGTGATTTTCAATAATTAATGTGCCCATCTATGGTCACTGCAGCAGTATTCACAATTGGCAAGATGTGGAAACAATCTAAATATTCACCGTTGGATAAACAGATAAAGATTATATATAAAACATGTCTCATATATATTATATACATAGGCACACAAGGAAATGTTTTTCAGCCTTAAGGAATTAAATTTTGTCATATGCTACATCAGGATGGGCCTTGAGGATATTAGGCTAGGTGAAATGAACCAATGAAAAACAGACAAATATTACATGATTCCACTTCTATGAGGTATCTAAACTAATCAAATCCATGAAAACAGAAAATATAATTGTGGTTTCCAAGGGCTATGAGGAGGAAGAATTGGAGAATTGTTGCTCAGGGGGTAAAGGGTTTCAGTCATGCAACATGGAACAGTTCTATAGACTTTTTGTACAGCAGTGTGTACATATTTAGCAACAGTGTATCATACTCTCAGAAATTGTTAAGAAGGGAAATAAAGCTGTGTAGAACTATAGGGCAGGTGTTCCCTAAGACGAATCTCTCTTCATGTCAGAACTTTTGCAGACAACTAAATGCTTGTATTCCATGTCTCTTACACTAGTTTTAATAACCTAAGGGAACAGATGGACTTCCCTGGTGGCACACAGGATGAGAATCTGCCTGCCAATACAGAAGACACAGGTTCAATCCCTGTGTCCTGTTCAATCTTCCCCGTCCAGGAAGATTTCACATTCGTTGGGGCAACTAAGCCTGTGTGTCAAAACTACTGAGCCAGCATGTGCTCTGCAACAAGAGAAACCACTGACTGCAAACAGAGAAAGTCCATACACAGCAATGAAGACCCAGTGCAACCAAAAATAAATAGATAATAAAAAATAATCTAGGAGATCAGAAATCTGTAGATGGAGAATCATAGAACTAGCCTAAATTGTTTTCTCTAGTCTAAGCAGATTAATTCTTCTAAACTCTGAGCAGAAGAGGAGGAAGTGAGTTGCTCACTTCTATCTTATAATGAATGAACTTCATTTTTATTTACCTGATGCTGTCTCTGGTTAGTGAAACATGGGAAAGATCAGTGAGAATAAATAATTCTCTCAAACCCATTCCCAGAATCAAGACAGTTTCATTAGCAAATGAAGCAACTGACAAATAATTAATCTCAAAAATATACAAGCAACTCCTGCTGCTCAATTTGAGAAAAATAAACGACCTAATCAAAAGAATGGGCAAAGAACTAAACAGAAATTTCTCCAAAGAAGACATACAGATGACTAATAAACACTTGAAAAGATGCTCAATATCAGTCATCAGAGAAATGCAAATCAAAACGACATGAGGTAACATTTCATGCCAGTCAGTATAGCTGCTATCCAAAAGTCTATAAACAATAAATGCTGGAGAGGGTGTGGAGAAAACAGAACCCTCTTACACTGTTGGCAGGTGCAAACTAGTACAGCCACTATGGAGCACAGTATGGAGATTCCTTACAAAACTGGAAATAGAATTGCCATATGACCCAGCAATCCCACTTCTGGGCATACACACCGAGGAAATCAGAACTGAAAAAGACACATGCACCCCAATGTTCACTGCAGCACTGTTTATAATAGCCAGGGCATGGAAGCAACCTAGATATCCATCAGCAGACAAATGGATAAGAAAGCTGTGGTACATATACATAACAGAATATTACTTAGGCATCAAAAAGATTATGTTCGAATCGGTTCTACTGAGGTGGATAAAACTGGAGCCTATTATACAGAGTGAAGTAAGCAAGAAAGAAAAAACATCTATACAGTATGCTGCTGCTGCTAAGTCGCTTCAGTTGTGTCCGACTCTGTGTGACCCCATAGATGGCAGCCCACTAGGCTCCACTGTCCTTTGAATTCTCCAGGCAAGAACACTGGAGTGGGTTGCTATTTCCTTCTCCCATGCATGCAAGTGAAAAGTGAAAGTGAAGGTGCTCAGTCGTGTCGACTCTCAGTGACCCCATGGACTGCAGCCTACCAGGCTCCTCTGTCCTTGGGATTTTCCAGGCAAGAGTACTGGAGTAGGTTGTCATTGCCTTCTCCATCAATACACTATACTATACTATATATATATAGTATATATATATATACTATACTATACTATATACTAATGNTGCTTAGCAAAACTAATTATTTTTATAAAGAATAACAAACAACATCTTTAGAACACTGAAAATTACATTTCCTTTGCTAATGGCTGAGATGTAGTTGAGATCTAAACCCAGGCTGGCTCAGGAAGACATCTCTAAATCCTCCTGAGTCCTCACCTTGCTGCCTTGGTGTCCATTCCTCATCAGAATCCTCAGTAGCATCTACCTGGGGTTTGATGACCTGCCTGCGGTGATTCAGGAAAGCTGGTTGAGAGGCTCTGAGACATGGAAAGAAGCAAAATATTTGTTCTAAGAACGAGGAACAAAGCACAGAATCAATGCAACATGTCACAGAGTCAGGGCAATTATTAGGGTAGGCTGGGAGAATCTAGAACAAGGCAAGAGGTGAGCTCTGCTCTGCCAGGGTCAACCCTACTTGGGTAAAATAACAATAAAATTTTCCTCCAGGTTAGTCTCCACACAAAAGGGAACTGTGAGCAGATGAAGCCATCTAAGAGAGGACTGACTTAACATTGAGGGTGAAGACCTGTTTTATATTTCTTAGGTTCAGAGGCACCCAGCACTTCCTGTTACCTATCAGCAAAGTACCTGTCAGCACTCTATATGGCTTTTTCACTTTCCTATTTCGGATTTTCTTCCCATTCTACCATCTCTGCCCATTCTTCCTCAGAGAAGTATATGGAAATGTCTTTGAAAGCATCTTTGGCCTAAGGAAAAAAACAGATTTCATCAGTGACTTACGAATATAAATCCAGCCTTAGAGCTGGTCCTTCTCCTTCAACTTGTGCATAGGGAGTAGCCTGAAGCTATTGGATGGTCTCTGTGAGACAGGGATGAAGACTCTTTCGAAACTGTGTGCTGCTTAACTGAACAAACACTGAGTATTTTTCTAATTCTCCCTGGACACGGAGCAGTTGACAATGCTAGTGTCCTATCTCGTCCCACTCCACCCCACCAATTCAGACAGGACCAGGCATTCCCATCCTGTGTACATTCACAGAGAAGTTCACTCAGCTGCATGGACAAACAGAGCTGGGACTAGCTTCATGTCCTCTATAGAGTTGGCTTAGAGGCTGACTTTGCTGCCTCCACCTCTCACCATGGGCTTCCACTTTGGACTCTCTGCATCTCCCTCAGTGCTATCTTCTAGAAACTGGTTCAGGATCATGACCATGGAACCATCTCAGGCCAAGGTGCCTGTGGAAGAATATGCTGAGATAGCCCAGACCATTGTATAGAGTCGGGTCTGTCTGGCTTTGGTTGACTCTCCAGGGCAAGAAGGTGCCAGGAAAGTTGGGGTGGGGGTGTTGATGGGATGGGCCAATACCATAAAACTGTGACAGGCCAGACTAATGTGAACTAGATTTGTTTGTTTGTTTGTTTTGGTTCCCCTACAATTTGGCCTCTCAGAGAAAAGGCACTGGGAGGGACCATGTCTGTGGGTGATTGATGGAGTCCTGAGGAGACCTGGAAGCCCCTAACTGGTGGACTGGGGTTAGTCTGAAATCAGGGCTCTGTACCAGTGCAGGAGAGGGACTACTTCTACAAGCAGGGTTTTGAGGCTCTCCGCCCATGGACTCTGGGAAAATCTGGGCATAACTTGGGATCTATGTCTAAGTGACAAGTCGCTCACCTTGAGGAGATCTGAGTCACAGGGGCTGAAGGATCTGGGGTTCCTCTGATGTTGGAACTGGAATGGGGGTCTTGTGTCTGATGGGGACCGCGCAGGTTGGGAGAACTTGGGATCTATAAGGCCGAGGAAATCAGGGATTTCTCATTAATGGGTTTTAGGTTTCAGACAGGCAGTACAGCTGGGGTCTTTGGAAGGAATTGTTTTAAGAGCTCCCAGGTATTCAGGGTCTCTGAGGTTAAGGAAATCTGGTTTCTCTATGGGTGCTATATTTAGGGTGCCTCAGGCTGAGGGGAATAAGGGTTACCCTAGGTGTCTCGAGGAGGGTCACAGCACTAGGGTATTCGGTGTTTCTGAGGGCGAAGGGACTTGTAGTCCCTGAAGCTGAGTCCCGCCAGCTCCCTTCAGGTCACGACCCAGGTTCCTCAATGCTGACGGCATCTGCGGCCTCCCAGCCTGGAATTTGAAGCCATCAGGCTAAGGATTTAAGTGGGTTGCCTAGGGCGCGTTCCTGTCTGTCTCCCCGCTGTACCTCCCGCTCTGACCACCCAGACCTGGTGCGTGTTCGGAGCTCGGCGACGTCCAGTCCTGAGGCGACGTGAACAGCGAGCAGCCGGCTGGTACACCCAATCAAGCACAAGCGCAATCCGCGTTGCGACCCAGGCAGCCCGACCAATAAGCGCCAGGAGGGTGTGGAGCCCGCAGGATGTCCCGCCCTACCGATCAGGAATTGGCTACTCTGGGTTTCTGACGTGTCTGTCCAGAAGCCTGGAGCGCGCAGGCGCCTCTTGGCAAATTGCTTCGCTTGTCTTCAGGTATACCGTGTTAGGCCTGGATCTTCTAGTAGGCGGGTTATCCTCAGGCTGGATGTTTCCTTCCAGTGCCCTTAACTAAAATCTTTGTCTCCAGAAGACTGTCGTCATGCTCCCGGACTTTCTCCTAGGCCCACCTGTGCCATAGCTTGTCAAATCCAGTTTTGACAAGAACTTGTGTTTTGAGTTTTATTCAGGGGATTTTTTACAAGTATATATAAAAATAATTTATTTGAGCATTGTTCAGGGGAAAACAGTGTAATTAGTTAAATCCTGATGAGACAGAAGATAAATAATATATAGTGAAAGATTTAAATGCAAAGAATGGAATGAGTATGTTGCGGGGGCGGGGAACGAAGTATTTTTAACCTCAAAGTAGAAGTAGCACCAACAGTAATATGTATGTTTAAAGTAGGTATTTAAAAGGTTTCAAAAAAGAGGTATGAATAAACCTTAAATTCTTGCAAGTATTTCCCATAAAATTAGGCATCCAGGTGGAGGACAATGGATCCAGGGACACTTTCTGGCCCTTACTAGCTTTGCTCACAGAAAAATAACACGATTTCCATGTACTGGGAGCAAAATGACTGACTGTAGAATTATTATCAAATGAGTCTTTGGGTGGTGGCTGGGAGTATGGATGGGAGTATAGAAAAGTGGGTTAGCTTTTCAATGGTTGTTAACCCAGGGGATACAACCAGCCAAAGCTCATGGAAAGGAAAGTTGTATCACTTGTAGAAATATGGAGAACACTGGGAAGTTCCCAGAACAGGGTTTCTCTAAACTGTAAAGTTGGGTAAGCTTTAATCTATGGGAACAACTATGTTCAGGCTTGCATGGTGGCTCAAAGAGTAAACAATCTGCCTGCAATGTAGAGGAGTTGGGTTCAATCCCTATGTTGGGAAGATACCTAGGTGAGGGCCCAGCATTTCACTCTAGTTTATGCAGGTTGGGACAGACCTCCATCAATCCTGTATGTCCTCATGTCCAAGGGTCCAGCTGGGGTGTCATGTAGCCTGGGCTGTTGAACCTACATGGGGATTCCACGCAGGGAGTGCCCAGGAGGAGGGTGATGCTGGACCATGCAGGGAACCCCACCACCACCACCACAAGACCACAGTCTGGGCCCAGCCCTGTGGTTCCACATGACCAGTGACCCTAGAGACCCTGTTCCCAGAAGCAGGGCATAAGCCCTAGTGGCACCAACACTGTTAATTTCACAGTGAACTATGTGGCCTTCAGGTGGGCATCATCACCCCATCCCCAGTCTCCAAGAATGGTGACAAGCCAAGGCAGGGGTCACCCTCTGTGCCCAGCACAGCTAACCTACCTCTGTATGCTGCTACTGCTAAGTCAATTCAGTCATGTCCGACTCTGTGCGATCCCACAGACGGCAGCCCACCAGGCTCCCCTATCCCTGGGATTCCCGAGGCAAGAACACTGGAGTGGATTGTCATTTCCTCCTCCAGTGCATGAAAGTGAAAAGTGAAAGTGAAGTCACTCAGTCATGTCCAACTCTTAGAGACCCCGTGGACTGCAGCCTACCAGGCTCCTCCATCCATAGGATTTTCCAGGCAAGAGTACTGGAGTGGGGTGCCATTGCCTTTTCCACTTCTGAGTGCAGGAGCTGACAATCATGGAGTAGGCAGATGCAGATGTAAGGTACATGGACCAGTGGATTGCACACATGGTGGAAGGCATCAAGAAGAACCTGTACTTTGTCCACATGGTATACACATCTTCCCTTATGGGGGGTGGGGGAAAAGGGTGTGAACGGGCAGGGTGGGGGGTAGAGTTTGCCAGCCAGAGACACCCATGTCCAGTCCAGGCAGGAGGGTTAGGGCCTCTGAGTGGTTGGGTATACATCCATTCAGATTGACACACGTCTACTCAGATGCACACTGGTCCACTCTAGGCAGGAGAGGGAGTGCCTCTGAGGGAATGGGCCCATGTCCACTCTGATGGACACATGTCCACTCAGGCAGACACATGCTCACTCCAACAGGAGAAGCTGACCTCTAAGGGGATGGATATATGTCCACGGTAGCTATCACAGGCTGAGGCCTAAGTGGAGGGACACATATCCACTCAGATGAATACATGTCCACTCCAGCTAGGAGAGGCTGACCTCTAAGGGGACAACACAGGCCCACTCTAGTTAGAAGGTGCTGACCTCTAAGGGGATGGACATGTCTACTCAGATGGACACATGTCCATTCCACTCAGGAGAGGCTGACCCCTAATGGGATGGACAAACATCCACTCCAGTTAGAAGACACTGACCCCTAAGGGGATGGACACACATCCTCTACAGGCAGGAGAGAGCTGACCTCTGGCCATCAATCATTCAGAATTACCAGCCATCATGCTTTTCTGAATTCACACCTGTACCTCTGGCCTCTAGGAGCTTCCCAAGTTTGGCTAAACTGAGTCCCTGTTGTGTTCTCTTGTGTCCAGTTTAGGGGTGTCTAGTCTATTCTCTTGGCTCCTGGCCACGTCACTTCATGTCTCACTCTTGTTTAAGCCCCCAGTGCTCCTATCACAGACCCCAACAGTCCTTGGGGCCTGGAGACACCATCCCTGGGCCTCAGTGTGCATGTACCCTGCTGGCCTTGCATGCTCCCTGGAGTACAGACCTCATACAATATTATAAGCACAGCTCTCTGCTGTTGTCTACGCACACACACAGGTACAACCATGTACACATAGACCCTGAACACATGAACACACACACATGCCACTGTACCTACAGGAATGAGTGTACACACACACACACACACACACGGACACACACAGAGACAGACACACACACTCAGAGCAATGCCATGGCTCCCTGCTGTCACTCAGGAGAAGCTGAGTCCCTTGGCTACAGGCATCACACTTTATGTGTATCAGGACCCCATGACCTGACTGTGGAGTGGTCCTGCTGGGGGAAGCCCTCAACCATACCCCTCAGTTTCTTACTATGTGGCCCTTCTTCCCTTACCCGCTCCTAGTTCATCGTGATCTCCAAGTGGCTGGAGAACCACCCCCTAGGGGGTGATTATCATGACATGCAGGAACTTCGAGGGCATGACAGAGGACCTGCACGAGTACCTGGTGGGCTGCATCAAGAACATCTTTGAGGCCATGCTGTGTCCCCAAGAGGTGAGCAGGGGCCACAGGCTTCCCACACCCTCCATAGCAGGGGTGGCAAGAGCACCAGTCTTCACTGTAATCACAGATTCTTATCCTCTCATTGAATGAAGCTGATTCAGGCACCAAGCGACACCACTCACAGAACCCACCCATCACTGCCTCCACTCAAATACCCTGGTCACAGGCACCCCCAATAATCCTTCCTGCTCTGTCTCCACTCAGACACCACCCAAATCCACCAATCACTGCTCAATATGCTCCAGTAATCCACCTACCATTTCCTATCAGAAAACCCAATATATCACACACCTCTGTTTCCACTCGGGCACCCCAATAATCCATTCATCACTGTTCAAGACACCCAAGTAATCCATCCACCATTGTCTCCAAACACCCCAAAAAGCTACCAATCACTGCTCAAGGCACACATCACCATCTCCACTCAGACACCCCAGTAATTTACCCACCACTGTCTCTTACACAGACATGCCAATAATCTACCCATGATTGTCTCTTCTCACAGAGATCCTGATAACCAGCTCATCACTGATCAGACAGCCCCAACAGTTGGTCCATCACTGTTTCCTGTCACAAAGTCCAATAACCTGCTCATCACTGCTCAAAGACACCCCTAAAATGCATGCATCACTGTCACTTCTCACAGACAACTCTAATATTAAACTGACACATCAGGCACCCCAATTACCTCTGTGCACATATCTCACAGGCAACCAGATGATTCTTTCCCCAGGAGGTGCCAACTCTGCGCCAGCTGTGGTCACGTGCCCAGCAGGTCATCCTGTCACATGAGAATGAGAGTGTTTGTGAGTCAGGCTCTGGAGCTGTGGCCCGGGATCCCCTAACTGGTTGGGGAACCAGGTAAAGCCCAGGGACCTCCACCACTACCTGGAGCACATGAAGGGCTGTGACCATCCAGGTGATCGCCTACCCTTGCACTGGGACACCTGAGCACATGCACGTCCTAGGGCATGGGGTTGGCTTTGGGTTCAAATGAAGAAATGGAACAGGACATATTGAGTTCAGTTCAGCTCAGTTCACTCAGTCGTGTCCAACTCTTGTGACCCCATGAATCACAGCATGCCAGGCCTCCCTGTCCATGACCAACTCCCGGAGTTCACTCAGACTCACGTCCATCAAGTCAGTGATGCCATCCAGCCATTTCATCCTTTGTCGTCCCCTTCTCCTCCTGCCCCCAATCCCTTCCAGCATCAGAGTCTTTTCCATTGAGTCAACTCTTCACATGAGGTGGCCAAAGTACTGGAGTTTCAGCTTTAGCATCATTCCTTCCAAAGAAATCCCGGGGCTGATCTCCTTCAGAATGGACTGGTTGGATCTCCTTGCAGTCCAAGGGACTCAAGAGTCTTCTCCAACACCACAGTTAAAAAGCATCAATTCTTCAGTGCTTAGCCTTCGTCACAGTCCAACTCTCACATCCATACATGACCACAGAAAAGACCATAGCCTTGACTAAACAGACCTTAGTCAACAAAGTAATGTCTTTGCTTTTGAATATGCTATCTAGGTTGGTCATAACTTTTCTTCCAAGGAGTAAGCATCTTTTAATTTCATAGCTGCAGTCACCATCTGCAGTGATTTTGGAGCCCCCCAAAATAAAGTCTGACACTGTTTCCACTGTTTCCCCATTTATTTCTCATGAAGTGATGGGACCAGATGCCATGATCTTTGTTTTCTGAATATTGAGCTTTAAGCCAACTTTTTCACTCTCCTCTTTCAGTTTCATCAAGAGGCTTTTTAGTTCCTCTTCACTTTCTGCCATAAGGGTGTTGTCATCTGCATATCTGAGGTTATTGATATTTCTCCTGGAAATCTTGATTCCAGCTTGTATTTCTTCCAGTCCAATGTTTCTCATGATGTACTCTGCATAGAAGTTAAATAAGCAGGACATAATAGGGGACATTATTCTGTCCAAGAAGGGGATTAGGACGTGAACATCCTTGAGGATGTTATTCTGTCCACCTCACAGAGATCAACACAAGGACATCTTTGGAGTCACTGTCCAGCCCTCCTGTCTTCTGTAACAGGATAAATTCATGAATCCACACCCCTGTGAGACCCTGTTGTTAGAACTCTAGTCTCTGTCAGACATCTGAAGCTCTGACTGGTGTGGAGGCCAGATTTTGGGCAAGTGACCTCGTGGGTTGGTGACCAGGTGGGCTGGTGAAACCCACCAGTCTGGGCAGGTGACAGTGTGAGTTGGTGACAGTGCAGATGGGTGACCACGTGTGTGGGTGACCACATGTGTAGATGACCATGTGGGTGGCTAATGGTGTGTACTAGTGATCAAGTGGGTGGGTGACCTCATTGGCGGGTGACCCTGTAGGTTTGTGATCATGTGGCCCGGTGACCTCATGAGGAGTGACTGCATGGGTGAGTAACAGTGTGAATTGCTGACTGCTTGAGTGGGTGACAACCTGGGTGGATGACCATGTGAGTGGTGACTGCATGGACAGGTGACTGCGTGACCTCATGGGTTAGGGACCCTATAGGCTGCTGACTGTGGGTGGGTGATGCTGTCAGTTGGTGGCCACTTGCAGGAATGACCACGTGAGTTAGTGACCTCGTGATCAGTTGACTGGGTGAATCGGTGACCCCATGGGTTTGTGACATGTAGCCAGCACCATGAACAGAAGACCCTCTCCTCCTATTCCAGGTAGGCTATTCATGGCAGGAAACAACCTCATGGAGAACCTGGAGTTCTTCTCTGTCCACCTGGTATGGTCCTTGGAGAAGATGACCCTGCAAGGGCTTCCTTAACTTATGCATGGGTGTGGGGCCAGATTCCCTGGTGTGCTGCTGGCTGCAGCCACATCACTGCAGGCAACTTACTGGGGTCGGTGGGTTTGCTGGTGATGTCATTAGGTTGAGTCAAAAGCTGCTTCTGGGCTGACACCCACCGGGTGGGTGGAACTTGCTATGGAATGCAGCTCCTTCTTCATGTCCTGTCCTGTGGTGTCACTGGGCTGAACCGGAAGCTGTCTCGGGCAGAAAGACTGCGGGGCTTTGAGGAGGATGTTCTCAACTGTCCTGCAGGGCTGGTCATCTATCCACCTGTCCACTGAATGTGAGTGGCTACAGAAATGG
>SJYQ01028617.1:6508-33168 GCA_006410935.1 Redunca redunca
GGAAACAGTGTCAGACTTTATTTTTTTGGGCTCCAAAATCACTGCAGATGGGGACAGCAGCCATGAAATTAAAAGACGCTTACTCCTTGGAAGAAAAGTTATGACCAACCTGGATAGTATATTCAAAAGCAGAAACATTACCTTGCCAACTAAGGTCCGTCTAGTCAAGGCTATGGTTTTTCCTGTGGTCATGTATGGATGTGAGAGTTGGACTGTGAAGAAAGCTAAGCGCCGAAGAATTGATGCGTTTGAACTGTGGTGTTGGAGAAGACTCTTGAGAGTCCCTTGGACTGCAAGGAGATCCAACCAGTCCATTCTGAAGGAGATCAATCCTGGGATTTCTTTGGAGGGAATGATGCTGAAGCTGAAACTCCAGTACTTTGGCCACCTCATGCGAAGAGTTGATTCATTGGAAAAGACTGATGCTGCGAGGGATTGGGGGCAGGAGGAGAAGGGGATGACCGAGGATGAGATGGCTGGATGGCATCACTGACTCGATGGACGTGAGTCTGAGTGAACTCTGGGAGATGGTGATGGACAGGGAGGCCTGGCGTGCTGCGATTCATGGGGTCGCAAAGAGTCGGACACGGCTGAGCGACTGAACTGAACTGATAGCTTCTTCCTCTTTCTTCTAATAATTCTATTCATTCCCCAAACTCCAGTTAAATGGAAAGTCTCTTCAGAACTACCAGCACCTCAAAGCTAGTCCTGCTTCATTTGGACCTTTGGGTCCATAAAACAAGGTAAGATGTAGACAGAGAGCATCACCTCAGGGGAAGCAGGAGGCCTCAGGTGGGCTTCTGTTCAGATCCTTCTGCCGTCACTGGGGCCCTTTATGCCCCTTGGAGAGGTTTCTAATGCAGCACTGCCAGCAGCTATCTGACTCAGGTTCAGTAGTGCTCAACTAGGGACAGTGCATTCCACTGCCACCCCTACCCCCAGGCATCTGGAAGCAGGGAGAGTGCCTTTTGGTTATCACAATGACCAGGGGGTACTACTGGCATCCAGCAGTTGGGGGAGGGCAGGGATGTTAGAGTTCTGCAGGGAAGCCTCACAAAACAGCTCCCCTTGAGAAAACCCGGACGATGACTGTGCCCAGCACAGTGCTTCTCCTTCCACAGATGTTTAATACAAATCTTCTGAAGGAATGTTCCCCTTCGTCACATCTCCTATTTTTATGCATATCTCATCTCTCGCTGAAGGTTCTGAAATAGAGGTATCTTACTTGCCTCTAATTTCTGGAAGAGACTGCAGAGGTGGAGGTCTTATTCAGCTCTGTCTCATATATACTCCCTTCCTCTTTCCTTCTATTCTCAAGAATTTCAACAGTTTAGAGAACCACAGCCCTAATGAATGCCTTCTAAATGGATCAATTAGATTTACTCTCTGAATAGGTCTCAAAGTCGGACCTTTTTCTCTTCCAATGTGGAGTCAAACACCCTAAAAAAGTACAAGGTTGATGACCTAATTCAACGAGTTGTGAATGATTAAGTCTACGTGAGTTTGAGCAAGCTCTGGGAGCTGGTGATGAACAGGGAAACCTGGTGTGCTGCAGTCCATGGGGTCGCAAAGAGTCAGACAGGACTGAGCAACTGAACTGAACCGACTTGACTAAACGAGCAGCAGTGGCTTCTCCTCTCAGACTCATGAAGTCACAGCCTGGATCAGGCAAAGGAGGGGAGAGACCTCTTAAGAAGCCAGTGAGGAAAAAGCTAAAAGTTTGAGGTCTGACCATCTTCGTCATTCTCCCCAAAATGTCAGAAAAGCAGGTACTAAGTAGATCAAGGCCCTGACCTTGCTCTAGTACAGATGGCCTATTACAGAAGAGTCAGAAACAAATCCTTACAAAAGGTCTGTGCCCTTGATGCCAACTCCTTCGCAGCAGCATGTTGCTGACAGGTAGAGTGTTCTCTGCGGTGGGAAGTTTTCAGAGTTCATTGGTTTTACTTTATGGCTGATTTCCCTGATAAGACACACAGCTCCTTTCTCATTTATAAATTTCAGAAAGGAGCGTCTCTTCTCATCATGGGAATTTCCAACTCTGCACCTCTCAAGGGCTCTCTCGTTTTCTTAAAGGGTATGCGGGAATGCTTTAAGAAGTCTTAAAGTTTATTTTCATTCTTCTCAAACTGGAAACAGCCATCTCAGGGCTGCTAAGGAAGAGCTGAGAAGGATGACAAAGCAGAGAAATTTAATAAGAAAGGAAAGAACTAGCTTTTATTTAGCACTTGCTATGTGCCATGAATATTACTATTAGGTGTCTGGTTTTAATCTTTCCCCAGATCAATGAAGTAGTGTATCAGTCTGGATAGACTAGGTAATGCTTCAATGACAAGCAAACTCTAAATCGCCATGGCTTAAAAATATAAAGAAAGGAAGAAAACAAGGATTTTTCTCACCCTTCCATTACCTATTCATTACGTGAATCAACAATGGCTTTGACCTAGGTCGTGTTAACTTTAGGACCTGGGCTGACAGAACAGCTATACTGGAAGTGTTTCAGGTTGCTATGGTAGAGGAAAAGAAAATTATGGAAATCGTGGACTGAGTCTCAAAGATTCCACAAGGAAATGACACATGTCACTTGTGCTCACATTTTGTTGACCAAAGCTAGTCACATGGCCATGCCTACATGTAAAGGGAGTAGGGAAGTGCAATCTGACTATGTGCTCAGGAGAAGAGCTAGCAATATCTGATAAATGAAGAGTGATTATCCTGTTGTTATAGCTGAGAAAAGAGTGACCTAGGAAAGTTAGTAGGTGAGGGAGCTGGGGTTCTGCGCCCTTAGCTCTTTACTCTTTTTTCATACATGCTGCAGTACCTTTTCTCCCAATGCTGCCATGAGCTTAAGTCTCCTTGGGGTTTGAGGGCATGTTCACTTTGGTGTGAACATGTTAAAGCCAAATCCAAGTCATTGTGGCTTAGCCTTTATTTCATGTATTTTTATTCTCTTTAAAGGTCTTCAACATGTTCAGTGTGAAATTATTATGTAATAGAAATTTATCTTTGAACACATGTCCCAGATTTTTCTTTTGAATCATAGTCTCAAGTATCATAGGTTTCTTTGCTTACTGCTTTTATTTGTTGAATGATGAGAAAAAGGCCACTCTGCCCTTAGTTTAATAAAGATGCTGTCTGGTGGATATTCAAGATTCAGAGGAAAAGATGCCCCAACTTATCTTCATTACCTTCAAGACAGTCTTAAAAAAAAAAATTACTTGCTCAAAGGAACAATAAGATAACAAGACTGATTCTACTAACCCTTAAAAGTCAATCCTGATATTTCATCTCCAGAGAGCTCAGAGGAAGTGCCATGTTATATCAATTCTTCTCAGAGTTTTCTAATCCAGGTACTGCTAACGGGAGAGAAAAATCTGGAAAGGAAATCCTAAATGGTCTGCCATAGGTAGAATTTCAGGCTTTAACCTGTCCTAAGTTTTGCATTCTACTCCATAACCTATCCATATTTGTTTGCATTTAAAATGTTTTAAATTACGCACCACTAAAACTGATAAGCCAAGAAGATATTACACGATTTATTATTTGGTTTTCTCCATCCATAGAAACTTGACTTAAACCCTTCTTAATCCACTAACAACAATATGCTTATCACCTGAGAGCAGGTCCCAGGGGAACAGGAATAAGGATTGGGGGTAGGGCTGGTTGCTCCTAAAAACTAAATTATCCAAGAGCCAGGAGAGAATAAAAGCGAGGAAGAGGAAGAAGGGTAGGAGTCGGGGAGGAAGGAGAAGAGGAACGTGAAGTGTCTGGAGACAAGGAGGCGTGAGTACAGCCAAGGAAGAACCCCAAATATGGTCTTAAAAAACACACAGAAAGAACTCAAGACTAATTTACTGATCACGACAGTTGTTAAATAACTACATTTTAAAATTGGTTATGTATTCCTTATCCATTAAAAAAAGACAAAGTACTTTGTCCAAAGCACAGCTAGTGGTAGCCTTAGGCAAATTGTTTAACTTTGCTCGGTTCTCAGCCATAAAACAGGAACTCAAATGCTGCTCAGCTTAATGAAGTGTAAAGTTTGCAAAACTCTTTGAAGGCAGAAAGCGCAATTTAAGTATTATGTATGATTAAATAAATGCCTATTTAGGAAAGAAACTCTCCATTAGCATTATGTGTACCCTAACTAGTAGTTAACACCCAGGAGAGCTGGTTGTCAACATTTTGATGACAGAAGGGATCCAGGCATCCATCACTTAAAATGGAAAATAAAAGAACAAAGAAACAAGCCCGGGCAGTAAGGAATGGAATGCGCCATTAAGGCATTGGCTTGGTTCAGAGAGAGATTCCCCGAGCTAAAGAAGGCTTCGTTTACTGGCATGGAAAAATATGGGGCCAGGAAATTGCTCAGAGGCCTCCTGTCTTTTCCTGTGCACATGGAGATACACTATGCGTTGGCTACTGTTTTGGATCAGAATCTCCGTTTTAGAAATAGCCTGAGTCGTGTCCTTGGAAAGGGAGAGGGCTGTGTGGTATGGAGGAGGGGGAGGTGGGAGAACACGGGGAGGAGCTATTTAGATGTTCCCTGGAGCCAGATTGCTTCCTTGGCCTCACAGACAGTTACCAGAACTGAGCTGGGACAGTGAGCAGCTGACCTGGGCTTAGGGAACCTCCAAGTCTCCTGAAATAGCTCCAAAGTGGAGCCAAGCTGGCCCTCCTAACACAACGGGCCAGCTCTGCATGGTCATGCTGGATGGCTGGTTGCAAGTCCGCCTGTTTTTTCAGGTACATGGGCTGAACCTTAGTCTTTGAGTCAACAGACATTTATTTGGCAACAACCTCCTGACCAACACTGTTTTAGGCACTGGGGGTATAACAGGAAACAAAAAACATTCCTGCCCTCATGGAGTCTGCATTCTGGTAGAGAGAATTGGACAATGAATAAGATAAGTTATATAATTTGTTAGAAGATATGGAGAAAAATAAATCAGGGCAGGAGAGAGAATAGGGAATGTGGGGTGGAGGGATCAGAATTAGGGTGGCCTCATTGAAAAGGTGATATTGAACAAAAACTGGAAGGAAGCAAAGAGAGAATCATGTAGGTATCCAGAGGAAGAGCTTCTAGGCAAAAAGGGCAGCAGGTGCAAAGGCTTTGAGGTGGGAGAATGCCTGGTGTGTACAAGAAACAACCAGAGGCCATAAGGCTTAGAGTGGAGTAAGAAAGGGAGAGTGCGGTGGGGCATGAGGTCAGAGGGGTAACGACATCATGGAGAACTTGCAGGCCACAGGATGAGCTCAGACTTTAAAACCGAAGACTGCTGGAGAGTTTCAGGCAGGGGAGTGAAAAGATCTGACTTCCATTTTAATAGAATCAATTTGACTATCGTGTTGAGTAGGCCTTGAGGAGCCAAGGGTGAAGGAGGAGAGTTAAGAGTGGTTCTGTCAAAAGGTAATTTTCATCTGTTTCAAAGTAAAGGTCAAAGATCTTGGAAGAAACTTGTGGCTTGGACCATAGTATAGGTAGTAGAGGTGGTGAAAAGTGGTTGCATTCTGGATGGACACTGAAAATATAGCTCATAGAATTTGCTAATCCATAGCTGGGGATGGCTTCCCAGGTGGTGCTAGTGGTAAAACCCTGCCTGCCAAGGTAGGAGACATAAGAGATATGGGTTTGATCCCTGGGTCAGGAAGATCCCCTGGAAAAGGAAATGGCAACCCACTCCAGTATTCTTGCCTGGAGAATCCCATAGACAGAGGAGCCTGGCAGGCTGCAGTCCATGGGGTCGCAAAGAAGTGGACATGACTGAAGTGACTTAACCCTTAGCTGGGGTACTCAGGTGGTCTGTCCAGGAGCATGTTAATGAACTGTGAAGGAACAGTGATGAGGGGTGTTCCCTTTCCACTCTAGTAAAGAAAGAAGAGACAGGGTTGGTTTTTATTGGTACGACCACCTCACCTTTCTTCCTTTATCCTTCCCATTAATTAAGGGCCTGTTATGTGTCAGGCACTATAGTGGGATACAACAGTGAGTGTGAGCTAATGGGCTCACCACCACTATGGAGCAAAGAGTTTACAAAGGGAATTAGACATTAAGTGAATAATCACACAAACAAAATAACCACTCTGATCTGTGCTGAGTGTTGAAATTAGTATACCTGCCCTGGTCAAGAAGTGCTGAGGAAGGGATGCTTTGAGCTGGATCTGAATAAATGGATATGATCGGACGACAGTGGGTGGAGGGAGAGCAAGAGTGTTACAGGCGATGGGAACTGCATGTACAGAGGTTCTGAAGGGAGGGGAGTATGATAGAGATGAGGAACTGAGAGAAGACCAATATGAGTAAAATGCAGAGAGCTTGCGGAACATGGGCAAGGTGCTGCTGAAGAAATGGATCAGACTGTGCTGAGCTTGAAGGTCACATTCAGATTTTGAATTTTATCCTGAAATAAATGGGAAGCACTGGAGGCCTTTGAGGAGGGGAATGACATGGTCGTCTGCGCTCACTGAGAAGCTTACTGCACTGCTACGTGGAGAATGGATTTCCAAGGTGGAGTAAGAACGGTGTGGAAGACCAACAACGAGATAAACACAGTGGCTTAGGTGAGATCGTGGTTGCCTGGACCAGGCAGTTGCTTGTGGAGGTCACGATGAGGATAAATGTAGAGATCTGAGAGGTATTTGGAAAGTAGAACTTACTTTTAGATCGGTCATGAAGGTTGATGGAGGGATAGTTCAAGAATAATTCCTAGTGCTTTGTTTACAATACTCGTACAAGTATATCTAAGACTCTCTTACTTGTAGGACTCACTCACGTTAGACCAAGCCATGGGAAGTTAAGAGATTTATTGTTCTACAAATATTTAAAAATAAAATTTTTTGTTGGATGGTTTGGTTAGCTTCCAGCCTTAGTGCTAAGAGACTAGTGGGATAGATGACTTCTCCCAGGTCTCTCCAGCCGCAGGGCCTGGCTGTATAATGAACTGATGGAATCCTGCATTGAAAAGATAATCTCTGAACTAGTGTTGTCCAATAGAAATATAATAGAATGTGAGCCAAAAAGTAATTTATATTTTCTAGTAGCCATGATAAGAAAGTAAAAAGAAACAGATGAACTTAATTTGAACAATATTTTTTATAACTCAATAAATAAATGTTATTTCAACATTAATCAACAAAATAATTATTAATGAGATAGTTTACCTTTTATTCATTGAATTTTTGAAATCCAGTGTGTATTTCATATGTACAGCAAGTCCCAAATCAGACTAGTTATATTTCATGTGTTCAAAAGCCACATGTAGCTGATGAGCACTTAATTGGACAGCACATCTCTAAACCATCAGAGTAGCCACACAGACCTTAAATCCACACACAAAGACCTAGACACAGAGGTCCTTCTACAGCACTTTTAAAAAACAAATTAAGTAGTATCCTAAACAGAGCCTCTAAGATTTTAAAATTGAGTACTTTGTCATTAATTAGCGGTGTGAATTTGAGGAAGGCAGTTTACTCCTCTGTGCCTCAGCTTACAATAAGGAAGTGTGGTGGGGCTGGATAATGTGTACCAACCTCTTCAGCATTAACAATCACTGACTTCAGGTTAAGGAAGTCCAAATAGTTTTTTCTTCTGTTTATATTAATTATCAGAGCTCCCAAAGAGATCTTTCCTTTCAGCCTTCCAAACTCTTCTATCCATCTGTCTTTCACTCCAAAGCGAAAAAGTTGGATTTTCTAGAGAAACTTGAATATTGACTGGATATTTAATGATTAAGGAAACTTGATTTTTGCAGATATTACGTATAGTATTATAACTAAATTTAAAGAGAAAAATGCTTATGTTTGAGATATGTCCTAAAATAGGTATAGATGGAACAATAAGTTGTCATGGATATACTTCAAAATCATCCTAGTTGTGAGGTAGGGGAGGGGGTGGGAATAGATGAAATAAGCTTCATCATAAATGAAACTTGGTGTGAGACATGGAGATTAATTTTACTATTCTTATAGTTTGACTATTTCCATAATAAAATTTTTTTAAAAAAGAAGATTTCTAGACTTTTTTAGGTTCTCCTACTGGTAGGATTTTCAAACATCCCCCTTAAATATTGTGTATCCTTCATGGTACAAATGTACATGCCTGCTTCAACTTCAAGAATGCACTATTCTTATTTAATACTGTAGCAGAACAAAGCCCCAGGCACAAAATTCCCATCATAGTTTAAATATGTCTGGTGGTTTTAGTGGTAATATAACCTTGCACTCTTGTTGGTCCCTTTGGGACAGGTTTAGGGTCAATACTTATAAGCACTCTGCCCGAGCCACAGAGGGGCCCAGGGAGCACAGTGATATAAACACATGGACAAAGTACATTGCAAACCTACAGCAGTGCAGATGCCCAACCCGTCAGCATCAAGATTTACTTCTGGCTCACACCCACTCCGGTGTTCTTGCCTGGAGAATCCCAGGGACGGCGGAGCCTGGTGGGTTGCCGTCTATGGGGTCGCACAGAGCTGGACACGGACACGACTGAAGCGACATAGCAGCAGCAACATCAGGGAAGCTATCTGCTGCAGGGGTGGGTAGGGTCAGAGGAGCAACTCAGAGGGAACGTGACCTCGAAGGTCCTGAGGCCCTGCAGCTGGGACCCAAAGGCAATGTGTGCATGTAGGCCACTTGTCACCCTGGGTTGCCAGGGCACTGTCTAAATTTCTGGTGCAATGCCCTGTCTAAGTTCAGTGAGAGATTTCCAGCCCCCTCCTCTCCACCTTGCCCTTCTGAACATCATGATGGTGGATGAGGAGAATGAGGAAGCTACCTCCAAGTTTCCTCCAAGGCATTGTCTGGAGCTGAGTAGTAGATTGAGAACACAGGACCATCTTGTAGGGCCAATACTTTAGGTTCCATTGCCTTACAAGCTGGCTTTTCTGGCTTCCACACCTTTGGGTGTTTGACTTCCCACCAAGAATTACAGAGCGGGCACTCATTTTCACTCCCAAAGAATACCATTGCTAACGCCTACATAAAACAGTGTCTACAAAGAAAGAGAACAGAACTCAGTCTGAGAATGTTTTCTTTTTGCATTTTCATCAGTCAAAGTAGTATTGATTTTTGGGTACCAACATATGGCATGAATGTTAATTTTAAGGAAAATCTGGCACATTCAACAGGCTGAACCGTGCTACTTTCTACACATGTGATACTTGGCAATACAGGGCCAGATTTTCTTAAATGTCAGGCATTTTAAGAAGTGGTTTCTCAAAATTTAAAATTACATACACATACAAAATAAATGGAAATGCTATGGAGATGTTTTAGAATAAAATAAAATTGACCCCCGGGAGAAAAGTGAAAGAAAGTGAAAGTTGCTCAGTTGTGTCTGACTCTGCAACCTCGTGGATTATATAGTCCATGGAATTCTCCTGGCCAGAATACTGGAGTAGGTAGCTCTAGCTCCCTTTTCCAGGGGATCTTCCCGACCCAGGGATCAAACCCAGGTCTCATACATTGCAGGCGGATTCTTTACCAGCTGAGCCACCAGGGAAGCCCTGGGAGAAAGTGAAGCAACACCCGACTGGAGGCTGTGATAGACCATCAAACATCAGCAGAGTGCTGTTTTCACTTCTCTGCAACATACTGTAATCCACAGTGCATTAAGCAGATGATAATCTGCAAAGAATGTCCAGTCTTTGGGGTGGATGGAGCCTTGACAGTTCTCGAGGATTCATCCTGTCTGTTGACAGACTTCACCTATTCTACCTAGTTCATTGAACAGGTGAGAATTACTAGTGAAAACAATTTCCCCTGAGTCTTAGATACTCCAGCATTCGGCAGTCCTCATGGTCAGAACCGTCTGGCACTAAAATACATTGAGCCTGGAGTTCTAAACTTGTTTTCACTATTTCCCTTAACCGCTTTGGCTTATCAAGTTCACCGCAAGTTCAGACCTGGCTTTCTCATGACTGTTGACTCATTGTCATCTACATACTCTTGGGGGTACTTTTCTAGGTCATCATCCACATCACTGATAAAGTGCTTCTTTCCAGATTGCTCTGTCTCTACTTATGAGTCTCAGTCCAGATTTCCATATCCCTATAACAAGGAGAGATTGAATGGTGCAGTTCCCGGTAACACTGATAAAGCAATGCAGAGGGAGGAGGAAATTAGGAGTGACACAAAGCCTTAAAGGGACCAGCACAGAGTTCCCTCATCCAGTGGGAAGGTAATACATGGACCGAGATTCCAAACAGACTCTAGAACTTTAAAACTCTCATATCCTCCCTATGCCTCTGTCAGATGGAAGAATTCATAAAATCTGAACAAGACAATGCCTGAAACACTCTCTCATGCTTAAAACATTCTAAAATTAATTTTCACCTCAGGGATTTTTTTCTGGGGACTAAATGTAATAATGGATATGAAAGTTTTTGAGAAAGTTGAGAATTATCTCAGTATGTCACCATGAAGTTACAATTCTCTCAATAGACCTAGATTTTTTATTCTTATTACAATGTTGAGCCAAGTTTAAGAGCCTATTTAATTTCAAGTGAAAAATGAAAGGTTCCATAGAAGGTAAAAAGATACATTTAAAGAAGTGGATAATTTAAGAGCAAATTAGGTTGACCTTCCAAGAAATCAATTTTGTGATATGTGTTGAGACCTGAAAATTCATATCTTTTGACTAGGTAATTCTATTTCTAGAGAATTTAATTTAAGGAAACAATAGAAACTCAACCAAGATTATGTATGAAGTAGTCTATCACAGAGTTAATTATATATTGCATAGAGATATATAGTAAATAATCAGTATTATAAAAGAAAATGTATTCATGCATAGTAAAAGACTAGAAAGAAACAGACCAAAAATATTAACACAGTTACTCTGGGTGGTGGTATTATTGATCATTTTCATTTTCTTCTTTAAACATTTAAAATTAAATTTTTAAATGGTAATGAATTATATTAGTTAAAGGTCATTAAAAATAAATTGTGTAGAGTTGCTCACCTTAATCTAATTCTGGTCCCAATTCATTTTATCTTGTAATCCATCTTGATCAATAGCCAGCTTACTTAAACAGATTTCATGACTTTCTTCCAGTTTTTCTGCTAACCACCACACTGTGTGGGCTTTGTATTATGCTTGTCATTTGCCAGCAGCCTAGATAGCACTGAGAGAGCTGAGTCACCTGTCAGTTTTAAGGTATCTACATATGGTGCTCTCTCCTTCTTTGAATATCCCACACACTTTTCACATGAAGTTCAGAAAACATGGATTGGCACAGAACTCATTTCTTCTAGAATAAGCTATACCAAGGGTCACTTATATTATGGCTTGCTTAATTCTCCCTCAGAAGTTCTAAGGCAGGATCATTCTCCACTTTCGCTGAATTTTTCACCAATCCCTATAGAGTTGCTGGAACTCAAAGGTTTTGAAATTATAGGCAATGCCCTAAACTCTAGGTTGGCTTTGCTCACACTTTTTGTTATTATTAAATGGACCCAAATAAGTCACCTCTTACCAGGTGAGACCCTCAGTGGAAAGATGTTCAGTTCTATCTTGTTAGTCTCACCAGTTCTTCAATCAGGACAAATGCAGATGAGCACTTGAAAGGGGCCATTTCTCAAGTGCCCCATTAAATGATGTTATCAAATGTACCCTTTTTGTAAGAAAGCCAGAGAAGATCAATAATCTAACAGAATCAACCTGTTATTGGAGGGGGCGGGGGAGTCAGCCTATCCCAACCACTCAAAGTCAAAGATCTCCAAAGGACAGAAAATAGGCCATGGAAAAGCACTTAAAAGAACTCTTCCTTTTACTAACCCTTCCAAGGAAATAGTCTTTACCCAGAATCTTCTAGATTCAGCCTTGTAGCATTCAGATTCTCATAACACGCCCATCAGTATCTTAATTGACTTTTTCTCACCACCTCATCAATTTGTCACACAATTCTTAGTCAACTTAGATCCAGTTATTTCTGCACACTTTTACATTGATTTAGAAAATGTCCTTCACACCAGTTTCTGTCTCTAATCCTAAAATGTCATTTGCATTAGGATGAGTTAGTTTCATGAATGGATTTTTCTCCCATATGATTGTGTCTTTGATGGAGCCTCAGGCTCTGTAAACTTCATTCCCAGACATTTTTGAAAAACAAGAGTTTTGGAGACTGCTTCCTCTTTAAATATATCTACAGCTTTCTCCCTCTGTCCAAATTCTCAGAGTTGAAATCTTGGCTACGTTTATATATGTGGTTTTCATAAGTTTTAAATCTGACATTCAGCTCAATCCTTGTCTCCAACAGCATTCTCTCCAGTCAACCAAACTGTCTCAGACAGGTGTAGGTTTTTATAGAGAGATTACATATGCCCATGTGAGTGTGTGCACATGCACACACACAATTTACATATGCCAGATATAACAGATATAATCCTGTATGTTTTATCTAAACATTTCTACTTTGATGATTCCATAAGAATTGCATATCTGGAGTTACTTGAAACTAGCCGAAATCTTTTTTTATTTGTCTCTTGAATTGGCTTGTGCATTGCTTTTTGATGGTTTTTGCCCAGTTTTCCACTTTAAGTAGTTACTTTTGTGATGGATTTGTAGAAGATCTTAGATATTTTCCAGTTTGCCATTTCCTTTTGAATGTTATGTGACTTTTGACATATGGAAAATTTTTCCTAATATAATCAAGCTATTCCACTTTTCTAGTTCCTTTTTGTTGTTATTGTTCAGACATGCAGTCCTGCCCAACTCTTTGCGACCCCATGGACTGCAGCACAGCAGGCTTCCATGTCCTTCACCATCTCCTGGAACTTGCTCAAACTCATGTCCATTGAGTCAGTGATGCCATCCAACCATCTCATCCTGTCTAACTTGTAGCCAAGCATTTTGAAAGGTCACAGGTTTGAGGCAAAGACCCATGAAAGTCATCTTATACCACATTCCTTATCACGTCATTGAAATAACAGAGCAGGGGTTAGATCTTGGAGAAAGGATTGGATTTACATGTATTCTTTCAAAAAGAACCCCATTTGAAACTAGAGGAATGGAAGTAGGAGGAAGGCAATGTGGGGAGGGGTAGGGATGCCACCAGTGCCTTTATAAGAGTAACTTATGTGAACAGAAATTGGATGACTATTCTATAACCTTTTCAAAGTTCCTGAGCTTTTGGCTGATTTCAGGGGATTTTGGGGGGCTAATTCCTGCCCAGACTTGGGCAACCTTAATGACTCAGTGGCCCGGGGCTCCCTGGGGGCAAGGAAACCCTTTCAATGGCTAGCAGTGTGGCAAGAGGTGAAAGTTGCTGCCTTCCCGCAGCTCTGACCAGTCCTCTGACACATGCCACCAGGGTACCTTCGTGGAGTTTCACACTTTGCTAGAATCTTTCACATGTTCTATCTTGCTTGACTATCTTTGCAACTATGTCTAATGAGTAGGATACACCAAGGTTTCCTACCCTCATTTTTACAGAGTAGAAGCAAACAATTTCAAATTGAACTGACTTTCCAAACTCACTCAGTGATTGATCTATGAAGGTGACATGCGCAGGCCACTACGAAGGGGCAGTGTGGCCAACTAGAAGGTACACAGGCAAAGAAACTGGGCACATCTGCTATGAAATGCCAGCCCAGCCACTTACTTACTGTCTGACCTCAGGCAAGTAACTTACCTTCTGAGCTTCTGTTTCTTATCTATAAAATGGGATAATGGTGACTGTCTAGCAGGATTGATGTGGGGACTGGGTGATATGGGATTCCGTCTTCTTCAGGTCTTTTATCTTACTGGGGTTTGCATGTTTTTGAGGGCCTCCTTGAAGACATATGGAAGGAGCTGTCCTTAGACACTCTGGAGACATAGAGAGCATGAAGAGTCTCTGCACAGAGCAGATGCTGGAAAGCCCAGCTCTTCTTCCACCGTGTGGAGAAGGAAATGGCAACCCACTCCAGTACTCTTGCCTGGAGAATCCCAGGGACAGGGAAGCCTGGTGGGCTGCTGTCTGTGGGGTCGCACAGAGTCGGACACAACTGAAGCGACTTAGCAGCAGCAGCAGCTTCCGTCATGCCAGCTTACAAGCCCCTGAGATCTAAGATGCTCCCAGAGGTTTTCCTCTGAGGGGTCCTTGTTGGCTTATAATCCCACCCCTCCAGAAGCCCTTTCCTATCATAACATTTAGAATGTTGCTGGCATTAAAGAGAATACGAATAAAAAATACGAATACGAATAAAAATAACAATTATTTGCTCAGTAGGTCATTGTATAAGTAGGCTTAATGGCTCATACATAAATGTAAATGATCCTGAAAGAAGATTATTGAAGTAAAAGAGTCCAGGAAAAGGCCTCAGGAGAGAGATTATCATCACGGCAGAAGAGCAAGGGTTGTTAGCAAAGTACTGCCTCAGGACCAAGTCCGGCCCCCTACCTGCTTTTGTAAATAAATGGTTTTTTCAACCATCAATATGGTAGCCTTTAAAGTTAATGTAATTTAGTGATGTTTAATTAATTAATATTTTTGTCCAATTTGATTGAGATATAGTCCCTTTATCTCTCTCTTCCATTTATATACATATCACCAATAAAGTTTTATTGAAAGACAGACACTCCCATTTGTCCACATGGCAACTATAGCTGCTTTTGCTCCAACAGCAGGGTTGACTAGTGGAAATGGACTCTGTAGGTTTCACAGAGCCAAAAAAAATTTACTCTTTGACCCTTTATAGTAAAGGTGTGCCAACAAGTGGTTTGTGAACTACCACTTTCAAGATGTGACCTTAGGCAAATTATTTATACTCATTATACCTCAAGTACCTTATCTATAAAATAGGGATGATAATAGTAGTGAATGAACAAGAGATTCCATGTAAAAGCCTTGCATACAGTGAGTCCTCAGTTAACAATAGCTGCCATTATTAATATTTATGCCATTGATTCACAGCAAAGTCCCTTGGGTAAAATCGTCACGTGCCCCAGGAACAAAAACCTATGTATTTACCCTAGTTTCAAAGGTCCCCTATGCAGATATCAATAGCAACCTTTTCTTGCCACAGTCCTGTTTTCTTAAGAACAGCCATTTCAATGCCATTAGCTCAGCTTCCAGGATGTTAAAACTTATGCTACCTTTCCTCTACACTTAATGTGGACATTTGGATCAGTATTACTGAATATTTTCCAATAGTCTGTGTACCCTATCTGGGAGAGGGGGAATTGAATGAGGCATTTTGTTGGAATTAAATGTCAAGAGCACCAGCTGCTTCCTTCTAAAATTATGAGCTAGATATTCCAAAAGGTGTGAACCATCAATCAAAGTACATTGGAAGATTTTACATCTAGTTGTTTGTTGTTAGAAAATTAAAAAAAGATTTTTAAAGAAAACCAAACTTGACAAATGGCATTGAAATCCATTAAGGAGGCTGAGAAAATAGTAGTCCTACTTGTCTCCTAAATATAGTGGAAAATGCTTTCTCAGTGTAAAGAAGAAGTCTTGTCCTCAGTCCAATCAGCATATGGAGGTGATTTCCAAGAGAGAAGTGAAAAAAAAAATATCCCGCAACTCAACCTTTCAGAAGTATCATAGTCATGCAGGGAGAAACTCTTGTACCCTCTTCCTCATTGTCAACCTTTGCAGGTTAAAAGAGCCAAGAGGACCCATCCCTGTGGTGGGGGGTTGGGGATGGGTGCAATTCTCCAGCCCAACTTCTTGCAAGGTGGCTAGGCCTGGGAGGAAGAGGGATTAGGAGGGTCTGCCCACTCTCTCACCAGGTACAGCATGACCTATCCAGGATGCTTTCTTTTGTGGATTACCTGCACCCCAGAATGGCCAATGCTATGGGCTGTATTTCATCAACTCAGCCTTAGCGTGGAGAAGAATCTTCTCCTCACCCCCACAGCCCAAATCTAGGAGCCTGAGTGGGTGGTGGAAAGGCAGGGATGACTGTGAGTCACAGGGGTCCTTTCATCAGAATCCCTCCTCCAGCTCACTCCCATGTCCACTCATGCTACCCTCGTTGTATAGGCTCTGTATTCAGGCAACTCCTTAAAGTAGTTCTTAAGCTTGAACGACCATGACAATCACCTACATAGCTCTTCAAAAGCGTCAATGCTTGACCTGGGGCCCCACCCCCAGAGATCCTGATATAATATAGGTCTAGGGAGGGTGCTAGGCATTCCTTTTTTTAGGTGTGTGTGGGGGGAGTGCTACATATTCAAAACCTCCCAAATAATCCAAATGTGTTAACCTACTATGTGTCCGGCAGTCTTCTAGGTGGGTTGAACAGTGACGAGCATAGGCAAGGTACCTGGTCTCATGAAGCTTACAGTCCAGCGGAGAAGGTGGAGAATAGATAGATGAATGGCCAAGATATTTTCTAACGCATCATTTTCCAGGTAGTACTTACCAGCAAAATAAAGCTGGGGCTGAGTAGGAGAGAGCTGGCAGATGGGGGTTGTTAACTTTAGATTGTGTGTGATTAGTTGCTCAGTTGTGTCCAATTATCTGTGACCCCATGGACTGTAGCCCTTCTGTCCATGGAATTCTCCAGCAAGAATGCTGGAATTGGTGGTTGTTCCCTTCTCCAGGTCTCCTGCATTGCAGGAGGATTCTTTATCATCTGAGCCACCAAGGAAGCCTTTACGTTTACAAACTTTAGATTGCATAACTTTAGGTTGACTTAAGTTGTTTTCATACCTTGGCTATTGTGAGTAATGCTGCAACGAACATGGGAGTGCAGATATCTCTTTGAGATAACAGCTTTGTTTTCTTTGGATATGTACCCAGCAGTGAAGTTGCTGAATTGTATAGTAGTTCTATTTTTAATTTCTTATGGAATCTCCATACTGGCTGTACTTTTATTTTGTTAATACAAGACACACACAGAATATAGCAATGCCTGTGAGTATGTGTACGTGTGTGTGTGTGTGTGTGTGTGTTTGAGACAGAGAGGAAGAAAGTGAGATCATAGATGTGGTAATATCTCATTGAAGAAAAAATGAGAAAAACTGAGAAGTTCCAATAACCTTCCTTTCTGAATTTGGACAACTCCTCCCTACACTAATTTCCTTTTAGATTTTCACAGTTGAAATGCCTAAAGGAAGGACACAAAAGTGTCCAAGATATGAGTCTTGTTATTATTTCAATTTCTTAGACGAGTAATTAAATCCTCGTAGGTCTAATCCACCATGGCATTTTCCCCTCTTCTCTCTTTTCCTCCTTTGCCTTCAGCAGGGGAACTCTGCCCTCTGAGGAGGCTTCTGGGCAGTTCTGTCCCCTGCAGCCACCTGGCTCTAGCTCAGAACAGGAGCCTGAGAGCAGGAGCCTGAGAGTAGATGTGTGTTTCTCCCCCAAGTCAAGCCTTTTAACTGGCCACTGTAGCTGTTTCTGAGACAAGGAGAAAAGGGAGCCATTTCTCCTTATTTAATCTCACATCCTCTTCATGCCCAAAACTCAGATTTAAGAGACTGGAGGTTGATCTCCAGTACCAATAGATGTGCTACCAACAACATATGAATCCAATGTAATGCTCACAAAAATAAAGAATCAGTGATGTTTGCTACTGCAAAATATTTCCACATGGCAAATTAATTCATACTGATTATGAACTGGTGACTAATGGTAATATTAATTTTATCAGAAGAAAACACAACCTAAATTCACATGTGCTCTTAAAGCCACAGACAGATCTATTTTAAAAGCAAATAGAGCAGTGGATAGTAGGAGAATCCAAGCCCAGCAGCACCTCTCTGTTAGGTACCTCCCTGGCAATCTGTGTCATGCAGGGCACAATGGGAGAGAGAAGAGGATGAATCCTGGGCTGAAGACAGCTTACATATGGATTGGAAAAACAAAACCTAACCATGAAATAATTAGTTTAATACAAGGAAAAACACTGTATTTAATTCACCCCTCCTTAAGATCATGCAGTAGAATTTATCTTCTTGGGAGAGATAATTGGGTATAAGAGTAGTAAAAGAAGTTACAGGAAGAAGCTGAATTTAAGTTCAGTCTGGAGGATGAGGTGGGTCAATAGAAAGAATATTCCTGGATGACCAACCAGTCTAATCAAGGGCAAAGAGGTAAGAGTTTCTTTGCCCCATGTAGAAAACAGTGAAAGAATGGTCTCCACTGGGTTGAGGGGATTTTAGAGACAAAGGGAATTGAATTGGACCTGCTTATAAAGGACTTTGAAGGTCAGAGAGAAATATTTACACTTGATTTGCTCTGTGTATCAGATGGAGAATATATTTAGCTACAAGCCACAGAACTCTGAATACATTTTCTTAAGCAAGTAAAGGATTTATTTTCTTAAATAACAAGAAATGCAGCACCAAGTGGGTGCAGGAGTTCCACAGTGACACTTTTCCTCTTGCCTTCAGCCATACTTTGTGGAAGGCATTGTCATTAACCTTATCACTGCACTGTTCCAATATGACTGCTCCATCTCCAGCCTCATATCTGTGTTTCAGGCAGAAAAAAGAGACAGGAAAGGATAAAGAGGGTGGTTTCTGCATTAGGAGTGCAAAAGCTTTCTCAGAAGTTCCTAGCAGCCTTTGCTTACATCTCATTGGCCAAGACTGTGGCACAAGGCAACTCCTAACTGAAAGGATGTCTAGGAAGGGGAGTGTTCTTGCCAGGCACATCACCACCACAAGCAAAATTAGGCTGATGAATTTTCAGAAGATGGAATTGGCATTGGTATTAAAGAGATTTGGAAGAAAGGAGAAGTAAGATCTGGAAAAGTGGATGGATACTGTTGAAAGTAATCCTGGAGTAATGTGGTGCGCACTTGAACTAGAGTCCTAGGTATGGGGATGGAAAGAAAATGAGGTGCTAATAGTCATGTCAAAGGAACAATGAACAAAATGTTGTAAAAACCACCCAAGAATGAATGGTCAAGGTGGTTATGTGCTGGCAAATTGACTTCTTGGTCCTTTTTTCTATGCAGAAAGTTAACATTTGGGGTGGATGAGAGAGAACTTATTAGAAAGGAGAAATTGATAAAGAAAAACCCCAGAATCAGAGACATGCCGAAGCAATAACAAATCCTAAACTATATTACATTATATATTATTACAGATAAAAACAGACTAAAATCATTTTAAGACTAGGAAATTATTGCAATTTGAAAATGAACCACTTAAAAATGTTAGTGAGTGGCAGTCATTGTACAAGTCAGAGAAGGCACAGGAAAGTTTGGGAACTGGTCCTGACCTCAAGGGGGTCACAGTGCGGTGGGGAGGCAGATTGCTGCAATACTCTGGGAGGAAGCTACATCATGGGTGTGGGTACAGACTTGGGGACTGAAAGGAAAGAGGGACTAACTCTATCTGAGGCTGGAGCATGCTTTGTGCTTTGACATTTTATGATTTTGCAGTGGCATAAAGAGAATCATACTTCTGGTCTGAAAGGAGCTTTTAAGTAACTACCTCAAGGTTCCGGGGTGGGGAGGACCTGACATTGCCCCACATCCTGCAATCTCATCCTTAGCGTCTTGGAGTTCCTTCTCAGTCCTGGGAAAAGAGCCGAGGAAAAACTCAGGGCTGGGAAGAATGGAGAAACTGGATTCGTCATATCTGAGTGTGATTCTGAAATCACTGTGAATCCCGAAGTCAGATTATCTTTTTGGGGAAATAAGACAGTCAGTTCGGTTGCTCAGTCATGTCCAACTCTTTGCGACCCCATGGACTGCTGTACAACTGGCCTCCCTGTCCATCACCAACTCCCGGACCTTGCTCAAATACATGTCCATCAAGACGGTGATGCCATCCAACCATCTCATCCTCTTTTGTTCTCTACTCCTCCAGCCTTCAATCTTTCCCAGTGTCAGAGTCTTCTCCAATGAGTCAGCTCTTTGCATCAGGTGGCCAAAGTATTGGAGCTTCAGCTTCAGCATCAGTCCTTCCAGTGAATATTTAGGACTGATCTCCTTTAGGTTGATTGGTTGGACCTCCTTGAAGTCCAAGGGACTCTCAAGAGTCTTCTCTAACACCATAGTTCAAAAGCATCAATTCTTTGACACTCAGCCTCCTTTATGGTCCAACTCTCACATCCATACATGACTACTGAAAAAACAATAGCTTTGACTAGACGGACCTTTGTTGGCAAAGTAATGGCTCTGCTTTTTAATATGCTGTCTAGGTTAGTCATAGTCTTTCTTCCAAACCTGAACTTTCAAGATGGAATGTAGTTTACCTGTGGTTGAATGTAGTTTATTTGTGACTTTCTTAATGTGGTCTTTGTGGTTGCTTATACTTATTTCCTTGATGATATAAGCCTGGGTCATAAAGCTGCATGCCCAAAGTATAAACCAGGGTAAACTCTGTCAACGGTAAGCAAAGGAAGGTCCAGAGGTTCAGTGACTTGTCCAAGGTCAGAGGTAGAAATGTGGGCACCAGAAGTCTAATTATTCTGCTGCCCAGGCATCAAAAAATGTTGGGCAGAAAAAGAGTCCAGAGAAACGTATAAAGAGAATTGGTCAGCTTTCAAAAGGAAGGGGATTTCAATACTAATTTTGTCTGAATATTTGCTGTTTGAAAGACAATATGCATTTTTATATTTTAAATGCAAGTATTTGAATAACTAAGTTACTCACAGTATACAATTGTATCAGTTGTATGTAATTAAAAGTCTCTTCTCTGTGCAGGGCATTGTACAACTAAGCAGCATCTTCCTACAGACTCTGATGGAACTGTTCCCTCAGACTAGCAGCTACACTTTCAAGCCTTCTTCCTCCAGCCATACAGTCTTTCTCTGGCGAGGCAACTAATACTACAAGATTCCTGTATTTCTTTCCAAAAATAGGCTATGTGTACAACTACATGAGGAGATGAGTCTATATATTTTATAAGTATATATATTTTCCAAGAATGGTTTTAGTGAGTAGAATGAATACAAGAATCAGCAATGAAGTAGGTCAATGAAAAAATCTTGAATTAAAAAGCATAAGGGAAAAAGGAATGATTATTCATCAGAAGGCAGAAAAAGAGCAGGAACCCAACCCATGTAAAAATAAAAAGAAAGGATCAGGTCACAGATCCATCTGCCCATTAGCATGGGTATTTCCACAAAGCTAATGAGTATCTGCCTGGAGATTACGGGGCACTTAGTGGTGTTGAGTAAGCAAGAGAAATGGTGGCGGCCTGCCCTCCTGGGATATTGTTTGCTAGAATGGCAACACACTCCTTCAGAGGCCTCCTTCAGGCATGTGGTCACTGTCCCCTTGGGCATTTCCAGAGCCCTCCCACATTCATTCATTTCAGTGTTACAGGACATTCCATCTTCCAGGTCAATGGGATAGGGCACGTACTGGCCGAAGATTCTAAGCCAGGATAAAGCAGAGGGGACCATGTTTTCTGGAAAGCACAATCCTAGTCATTGCCACACCTTCCCTAAAGCCCCTTCCTCACTGGAGATGTTCTTGGCAGTTCACTGATGTGAAGTTGGCTCAGGATGAATTGGAACGGGCCAAGTAAACCAGTTATTTCTTCTTTCATGTAATGGCAAAATTCTGGTTGGGATCATACAGCAAGGGCAAGCTAGAACATGGCATCTGCCAAGTAAATGCCCAAGCAATTATTGAATCCCAACAATATATGAGGCAACAGGCATGTTTCTGACTTTCTACCAGATTCTGTTAGAAATACAAGCTACCCACCCACACAGAAAGGTGACTAGCAGCACAGGACCCAGTCAATCAGTGGAACAAACATGATAGACTTCAGAAAAGTGAGGAATGTTCTTCCAACTCTGGTGGAAAGGCAAGTTTCACCTCTCAGTCTCCATAAAGCCTCCAATAGGTTAGGTTCTTTCCACCTCCTGCCCTGTAGAAACTTGGGACACTCTGGTTAATATCTTCAATGAAAGGTATCAGAGAAAGAAGAAAGCTGGCTACACAGGCAGACTTCACAGAGTATCAGCTCCTGGGGGGACTGCCATGACTCAGGGTTCGGTCAGCAGGCTGCAGATTCACCAGTTCCATTTTGTAAGAGATTCCATTAATCAGTCTTGGGGGGAATGATTCATTTACAAGAGTGATCTATGGACCTAAATGTCAATATCAACCTGTTAATTGACAAGGGGTAGGAGCATATTTTCTAGTTACCAGAATGATCTTACCCACTAATGGCAGAGTAACTTACATTTCAAAGAATGTTGGAGCAATTAGAGAAGACTATTTGTGAACATGCAAGCAGGGCCAAAGATTAGAAGACCTGGAAGGATATAGTTTAATGCACAATCCCTGCTTCACAAAGTTCTTACTGAATACAATACATACAAAAAGAAAAAAACCTGGTATCGGCCATATATAACATCTTCCCTTTGGATAGAGCAGGAATTTAGACCATCAAATTCTTAAAAACAAATACCCCTCTTTGTATACCATATGCGTGTTATTGGATGCTTTCCAAAGATATGAACTGATTAGAGTATAGAGTCTGGTCATCTTAACTACTGCTGGGTATTTCTCAAATATCCTCAATTATGTCTTTTATATTATACAGAGGGGCATTTGTACATTTCTTTTATATTTTTAAACTTATTTTGAATTTACGCACAGTAAAATTCATTTCTTTTGTTCCATGAGTTTTGACAAATATGACAATTATGATACAAAACAGATTTTTGCTCCCCTTTCCACAAAACTATTGCCTTGAGTGACACTTTTAAAATAGGTTCCTTCCACACATGGCTAACTCCATCTATTATGTGTTGATTCTTAATACTTTTGCTTGCCAGAGGGTCACATTTTCTGGTATTATCTACCGATTCTAAGGTCCAACAGACCAAATATGCTGTCATTTTCAGAGACAGACTAAATTCAGCTTTTAAACATGCATGTATTTATTGGCTTAGCTAGGAGTGGGTCTATCAAGTTTACTTAATTTATGAACATGAAATAATAAAATTGAGATATACTCTAAGGATACTCCAAAGAAATTAGGAGAAAAATTCTAACATTCCAGTTGGAGCTCTATCCCTGAGTGATATATTAGCTCTGAGAGTTGGGAGAGAGAACTGCTAAGTCATTATCTCCAATTCATTTCCTTCCTTTAAATGGGTCACGAGGACAGTGATAACCCTACATGCTAGCAGCTGTTCCAGTGTTCAAGTAACTAGTGCTTTTCAGAAACGAGATCTAGGCATTAAGCATTTTCCTAAATGAAACCCACATTCATTTAACCTCCGCAAGTTAGTAGCTGAATTTCTTGTTGCTTTAAGGACTCTTTAAAAGCATATCTATATCTATATGTAAATAGTATGTATGCATGCTCATTATGGACAATTTAAACAATGGAAAACTAAATTTGACTTTATGTTAGTCTTGGTGGTATTTAGGAACTTAAAAAAAAACATGTGAGTTCAATTAACTATTGCACATGTGAATAGGTCTCATCACCAATTAATATTTTCTGACCAACCTAGGAAACAACTCATGCTATGAGTGGATAGATTACTTTTTATAATAAAATGAAAGGAATTCAGGTTTACAAACTAAACAGGAGACACAAGAGCCTCCAGAAAGGCCCTGGGGTCTAGCTACCAGGCATCTGGTTCCCTCTTCTGGAGTCTCCGTCTAACCCAGGGAATGACAAGGCAGACCATTTATTTCTTGAGAACACAATGCTCTACCTGCCAGATGCATACAGAGATCCTTCTGTTCCTGCCAATATCGGGAACTCAAGACTGAATCATTACTTGCCAAACACCTGCAGATGAGGAACTCAGCAGTACAACCACATATATAGTAAGACAATTATGTTGAATCATCAGAATGTTTAATTCTAAGATTCAAAGTCTTTTTCTGTTACCACCAATTCAGAAAGAACCAGGTGATCCAAATCCAATAAAATCCCATTTTGGAGGAGCCTTATAATAATATCCCTCTGTATGAATAGAGAGAGGTTGGCAGCCGATCCACGTGTTTCCCCTCCTGCCTTCCTGTTATCCTCCCACAGCTCCCCACCCTTCGCCGCTCTCACTGCTGCTTCTTATGCCTCAACTTCTCCACTTGCACCTCCTCCCTGCTGCCATCTTTGCTGAGGTCAGAGCTCCAGGGCTGACCACATAAATATAATGCCACTCTCTCAAACCAAAAGCGAAGCCAGCATCTCCAATAGTAAAATGTAATGTTTTCCAAGGAAACACTGGAAACCTTCAAGGAATAAAGAATATCAGAGAATATATTCTTTCACCAATTTCAGAATGAATAGAAATCATTGTTGTGGAATGAGGATAAACAGATCTGCCCCTGGGATGCTGACTCAGAGTGACTCTTCTAATAGCATTTACTGGACTGAACTTCCATTCCAATGAGAACCACAAAATACCAGTAATTTTATCTGGGGGATATTTATATTTTGGTGCAGTAGGTGAATTCCCAATTAAAGGGCATTATTAGAAGAATTTTTTTCCCCCAAACTAAATGTAGTTTCTTCTTGGTTAAGCCTTATATTTCTAATTGGTCTTTACGGTTCAAAGAGGAGATTTTGTTTTTGTTTTTAAAATCCATTCATTCCCCATTTCCTCATTAACTAACTCTCATGGGTAACATCTGTTAGAGAAGACATCCTGAACCCCATTTTCCTCTAGAATAGATCAACCCAATATTCTCCTCCTCAAACCATGTGCTTCGTGACTTACAGCCTATTGGGTTTGGTGGCTGAGTATACGTGGAAGAAAGCCAGGGACCTTAGCACATTCTCTGACTACAGCAATGAAAATGCATGATTATTCTAAGGCTGCTCCCTCTCCACCCTCACATTAGTGCAAAGGATAGACTGCTACTAACTTCCCAGACATTTCCTTGGGGTGGAAGAGTGAGAGTAATCACCCACTCCTGGTTTATGCCTCATAGTTTCAATCCAGGGGTCTTACTAACTGCCACCTTTTGGACTTTTCAGGCACCTCTTTCCTGACTGAGTTGCAGAACCTTGTACTCTAGCATTAGTACAGCCAGGATTTAGGGCTTACCGTGAATCTGAGAGTCAATTCAGAGAGTGATATCCTTGGGAACTGAGCCAAACAAAAGCACACGCAAGGTGTATATATTGGGTTCTTCCCACAGTGACTGCCTGAGAATTTATGTGTCCTCATGATCTGATTAGGGATGTCCTCCAAAAGTCACCTGCAGTCTGTATAAATGTAAGTTATAATAAAATTCAACATAAAAGTTTCCATATGGAGACTTTAAGAATAAAAGTAAGAACCATTCATTTCTTCTCTCATCCCACAGCGGTTTATTGAGCACCTGCCTTGTGCCAGGCATGATGCTGGGGACTGGAACCAGCAGTGCATCCAACAGACCCAGTCTCTGCCCTCACAGTCCAGCAGGAGCTGCAAGAGCTGGTTTGCCAGTGTTGATCAGCACTGCCCCAGTGTCTGAGACTTTGAGTTTGCCACACAGGTCCTCTGTCTCTGGGAAAGTGACCTCTTATATTAGGCAGGGACAATTCCTCAGCTTCCCACAGACTGGCTAAAATAGCTCATGAGACCACCCCGTCCTCTTTGTCCCAACCCAATCCCAAAACCCTTTTGTAACCAAAGTCATCTGTTATGAATATAAGACTTGAAGATATGTCCATAATAGTAAAGAGCCATAGAGAAGGGATGAGAGAGTATCCTTACACTAGAAGGTTGATCTCCATACTAAGTAAATAAACTCATCCTGGTCTTTCCCATTGGCTTTTTTGAGTGTGGTTCACAGTGCCTGCTGGGACAAGACCAATTCGAGACAAATAGGTATAGCCTTGGTTTGAGGAGGCCCAAAATGCCAGTCACTATTGACCAAGAGCTTCAGCTTGGAAAACAGAGATGAGGTCAGTTGGCTTCAATTCCTGATTACCACCTCAGGCCTCCTTTCCTGTCTATCCTTTCTTACCATGCAAGAGTACAGCATTAAACTGTCCAGTGTTAATAAGCTTTCACTAACACACCCTATTTTAAGTATCCAACAACCCCATGGGGATATGCCAACCCCTATTTCACGGATGAGAAAATCAAACCTCCAAATTAACTTCCTCATTTTCCCACAGCTGCTAACACAAAGCCAGGGTTCAAACCCAGATCCTCAGGCTTCAAACCAATGCTCTTTGCATTCTCCCATAGCTGTCTACTTTGACGATTTCAGTTCTTTATTTTTGCACATTATTTCAGCACATCCTGGTAGAGAACTGGTTTCTAACCTGCTATTTTTCTGGGAGCAGCCACAGACTATCAGCCAGAGGAGGGCTGCAGTTCCCCACCCCCTGTGCTGACCCATGCCTCTCTTGCCTCTTGCATGGGAATCCCACATCTTTCAAGGATGCCAGTGGAACTATTTTTAGAGATAGAGGGGAACGTGTAGGTTGCAAACTTTCAGGTCTTTCAGAGTCTGTTAATATTTTTGCAGAGGCCATTCAGGGTTTTAAGTTGACTGATAAAAGGCCTCTTGAAGCGACATCTGTTCTCTGCTCTCCCCTTCCATACTCCCCATCCCTGATATGGACTTGGTTTTGGGGTGTAATTCTTTTACCCCCCCAGGGCCCTCTTTGTCACCTTAGATTGAAAAGACAGGGGTAATAACTAGCAGCAGCTACAGCTGACTTCTGTCTCAAGAAGGTCAGGAGGAAGCAGATCTAGTTCTCCTTGACCTCTGTAGGGGTCGGCAGTGCTCCTTGAGATCTTTATGCAGGAAGGGGCTTCTGCCTTACAAGTCTGGAGAAATGT
>SJYQ01028618.1:0-10036 GCA_006410935.1 Redunca redunca
CTCTCGCTGGGCGGGCAGGGGTTCACATGCCTCTCGCGGGGTGGGCGCGGGCTCACAGGCCGCGCCGCTTGGGCTCCACGCTGCTCCTCCGGGAACCGTCTGAGGCCGGCCCTCGGCTGCGTTCCCCTCCCCAGTCTAATCCGCTCAAGTTCGGCGCTCAGGTATCTCCCATTGGCTCATATTGGGTTGGGGTTGCGTTTCGTGCCCTTCCCAAGCCCGAGTTTCCAGGTGTTTGGGGAACGCAGTCTCTGCGACCCGTCACGTTTCTCGTCCCTGCTGCTCAGTCTTCTGGGTGTACCGCTGACCAGCTCCCCCAGAAGTTTTAGCAAAGAAGCCTGCTTGCCGTTTGGCAGGGAGAGTCTCTCCGGGGCTGTGATTGTCCCTTTCCAGCCCTTATGGCTCTGGCTGCCTGTCCCTGGCGGGGGATGGTCTGCAGCCAGCTACTTCTGTTCTGTCCTTTGTTCTGTGGGCGGTCCTGGAGGTGTCCTATGTTCGAGCTTTTCGTGTGGTTAGCTATCCCCCAGTCTGGTTTACTAGCCCAAGTTAGTTCGTTCTGGTTACTTGCCGGGCGTTCCTACCTGATTCTTACAAAGCTGTGCAGCCTGCGCCTCACCCGCGTCCCTGCCCTGCCCCCTGCGGGTGCAGGTTTCTGTGCTGCCCTTCCGCTGGGGAAGTCACTGTTGGGCTTGTAATCTGTCAGTTTTAATTATTCATTTATGTATCGTCCCTGTTATGATGCCCTCTGTGCTTCCAGGGCTCACCACAGACTCGGCAGGGAGAGTGTTTCCTGGTGTTTGGAAACCTCTCTTCTTAAAGTTCCTTTCCTGGGTCGGGCTTCCCTACCCAGGACGGAGCTCCCTCCCCACCTCCTTTGTCTCTCTTTTCGTCTTTTATATTTTTTCCCTACCTGTTTTTGAAGGCAATGATCTGCTTTTCTGGGTGCTTGATGTCCTCTGCCAGCATCCAGAAGTTGTTTTGTGGAGTTTGCTCAGCGTTGAAATGTTTTTTTGAGGAATTTGTGAGGGAGAAAGTAATCTCCTCGTCCTATTCCTCCGCCATCTTCTCCCCCCCTCTGATTATTTCTTTCATGGATTTCAAAGTCTAGTGAGGGAAGACAGACATGTATATTACAGTGTTACACTGTTGTAGCTCAGAATGATAGGTGTGGATGCTGGCTGGGAAAGAGGCACAGTAGATATAAGGCCACTTAAGTAGTGTTTTTCTTGTCTCTTGAAAATTAACTGTATTTATCAGAATACTTGTTGTAAAAATTGAGGGAAGGAAGAAAATATCCTAGACTGGTTATGGCAGAAATGTTACACTTTGTCGTTCAGTCATTCAGTCATGTCCGATTCTTTGCGACTCCATGGACTGCAGCACACCAGGCTTCTCTGTCCCTCACCATCTCCCAGAGCTTGCTCCAACTCATGTCCATTGAGTTGGAGATGCCTTCTAACCATCTCGTCCTCTGTTGTCCCCTTCTCCTCCTGCCTTCACTCTTTCCTAGCATCAGGGACTTTCTAATGAGTTGGCTCTTTGCTTCAGATGGCCAAACTATTGGAGCTTCAGTATCAGTCCTTCCAATGAACATTCAGGACTGATTTCCTTTAGGATTGATTGGTTGGATCTCCTTCCAGTCCAAGGGTCTTTCATGTATCTTCTCCAGCACCAAAGTTTGAAAGCATCAATTCTTTGGTGCTCAGCCTTCTTTATGGTACAATTCTCACATCCATATATAACTACTGGAAAACCTATCGCTTTGACTAGGACCTTTGTTGGCAAAGTAACGTCTCTGCTTTTTAATATGCTGTTTAGGCTTGCCATAGTTTTTCTTCCAAGGAGCAAGTATCTTTTAATTTCATGACATTAGTCACCATTTGCAGTGACTTTGGAGCCTAAGAAAATAAAGTCTGTTACTGTTTCCATTGTTTCCCCATCTATTTGCCATGAAGTGATGGGACTGGATGCCATTATCTTAGCTTTTTGAATGTTGTTTTAAGCCAGTTTTTTCACTCTCCTCTTTCACTTTCATGAAGAGGCTCTTTAGTTCTTCACTTTCTGCCATAAGGGTGGTGTCATCTGAATATCTGAGGTTACTGATATCTCTACCAGCAATCTTGATACCAGCTTGTGCTTCATTCAGCCCAGAATTTTGCATGAAGTACTCTGCGTAGAAGTTAAATAATCAGGGTGAAATATACAGCCTTGACACACTCCTTTCCCAGTTTAAACCAGTCTGTGGTTCCATATCTGATTCTAACTATTACTTCTTAACTTGTTATATAGATTTCTCAGGAGGCATGTAAAGTGGTCTGGTATTTCTATCTATTTAAGAATTTTCCAGTTTGTTGTGATCCATACAGTCAAAGGCTTTGTCATAGTCAATGAAACAGAAGTAGATGTTTTCCTGGAATTCTGTTGCTTTTTTTATGATCCAAAAGATGTTAGCAATTTGATCTCTGGTTCCTCTGCCTTTTCTAAATCCAACTTGAACATCTGGAAGTTCTCAGTTCACATACTATTGAAGTCTAGGTTGGAGAATTTTAGCATTACTTGCTAGAATGTGAAATGAGTGCAATTTTGGTATAGTTTCAACATTTTTGTCATTGAATTTATTTGGGATTTAGAATGAAAACTGACTTTTTCCAGTCCTGAGGCCACTGGTGAGTCTTCCAAATTTGCTGGCATATCGAGTGCAGCACTTTCACAGCATCATCTTTTAGGATTTGAAATAGCTCAACTGGAATTCCATCACCTCCACTAGCTTTGTTTGTTTTGATGCCTCCTGAAGCCCACTTGTCTTCACATTCCAGGATGTCTGGCTCTAGGTGAGTGATCACACCATCATGATCATCTGGGTCATGAAGATCTTTTTTGTATAGTTCTGTGTATTCTTGCCACCTTTTCTTATCATCTGCTTCTATTAGGTCCATACCAATTCTGTCCTTTATGGTACCAATCTTTGCATGAAATGGTCCCTTGGTATCTCTAATTTTCTTAAAGAGATCCCTAGTGTTTCCCATTCTATTGTTGTCCTGTATTTCTTTGCATTTATCACTGAGGAAGGCTTTCTTATCTCTCCTTGCTTTTCCTAGGAACTCTGCATTCAGATGGGTATCTTTATTTTTCTCCTTTGCCTTTCAATTCTTTTCTTTTCTCAGCTATTTGTAAGGCCTACTCAGAAAACTATTTTGCCTTTTTGCATTTTTTTCCTTGGGGATGGTTTTGATCACCACCTCTTGTACAGTGTCACAAATCTCCATCCATAATTCTTCAGGCACTCTATTAGATCTAATCCCTTGAATATATTTGTCACTTCCACTGTATAATCATAAGAGGTTAGATTTAGGTCATACCTGAATGGTCTAGTGGTTTTCCTTACTTTCTTCAGTTTAAGTCTGAATATGGCAGTAAGGAGTTCATGATCTGAGCCACAGTCAGCTCCCAGTATTGTTGTTGCTGACTGTTTAGAGATTCTCTATCTTCACCTGCAAACAATATAATCAACCTGATTTCAGTATTTACCACTTGGTGATGTCCATGTCTAGAGTCATCTCTTGTGTTGTTGGAAGAGGGTGTTTCCTATGACCAGTGCATTTTCTTGGCAAAACTCTGTTAGCCTTTGCCCTGGTTCATTTTGTACTCCAAGGCCAGACTTGCCTGTTACTCCAGGTATCTCTTGACTTCCTATTTTTGCATTCCAGTCCCCTATAATGAAAAGGACATCTTTTTTTGTGTGTGTGTGTGTGTTAGTTCTAGAAGGTCTTGTAGGGTTTCAGAGAACTGTTCAACTTCCTCTTCTTTGGAAGAGTCTGGGCATAGAATTGAATTACTGTGATACTGAAAGGTTAGCCTTGGAAATTAACAGAGATCATTCTGTCATTTTTGAGACTGTACACAAGTACTGCATTTTGGACTCTTCAGTTGCCTATGAATGCTACTCCATTTCTTCTAAGGGATTCTGGGAGCGGGAGGAGTGGCTGCAGTCCAGGCGGTGGCACAGAGACCTTTGGCTACCTCATGTGAAGAGGTGACTCATTGTAAAAGACTCTGATGCTGGGAGGGATTGGGGGCAGGAGGAGAAGGGGACGACCCAGGATGAGATGGCTGGATGACATCACCGACGTGATGAACGTGAGTTTGAGTGAACTCCGGGAGTTGGTGATGGACAGGGAGGCCTGGTGTGCTGCGATTCATGGGGTTGCAAAGAGTCGGACACGACTGAGTGACTGAACTGAACTGCACTGAACTGAATGCAGGATTGATCTTTATAGCATTCTACTTTTCTTTCACCACCAGACACACCCACAACTGGGCATTGTTGTGGCTCAGCAACTGGGCTGAAGTATTGATCTTTATAGCATTCTACTTTTCTTTCACCACCAGACACACCCACAACTGGGGGTTGTTGTTTGGCTCAGCCTCTTCATTCCTTCTGCACCTATTTCTCTGCTTTTCTCCAGTAGCGTATTGGGCACCTACCAACCCGGGGAGTTCATCTTTCAGTGTCATATCTTTTTGCCTTTTCCTACTGTTCATAGGATTCTCAAGGCATGAATGCTGAAGTAGTTTGCCATTCCCTTCTCCAGTGGGCCACATTTTTCAAAACTCTCCACCATGACCCATCTGTCTTGGATGGCCCTACATGGCATGGCTGATAGTTTCATTGAGTTAGACAAGGCTGTGGTCCATGTGATCAGTTTGTTTAGTTTTCTGTGATCATGGTTTTCATTCTTTCTGCCCTCTGATGGATGAGGATAAGAGGCTTGTGGAAGCTTCCTGATGGGAGGGACTGACTATGGAGAAAATTGAGTCTTGCTCTGGTTGGCAGGGACCATGCTCAGTAAATTTTAATTCAAGCTTTTGCTGATGGGAGGGGCTTTGTTCCCTCCCTGTAGTTTGGCCTGAGGCTAAACTATGGTAGGTGCCCTAGAACTTTTGCAACAGAACTTAAAAATCATGATATTCTCCAGGCAAGAATACTGGAGTGGGTTGCCATGCCCTTCTCCAGGGACTATTCCCAATGCGGGGATTGAACTCAGGTATCCTGCATTGCAGGCAGATTCTATACCAGCTGAGCTACCAGGGAAGTCCATATTACACGTAATGGTGTCCAAATCTAGGGAAATCTAAGACATGCATGATATTGTTCTTCTCTTTCCTCACACTTTTAAATTAATTGTCCTACCAAAATTTTTTTCCTTATAAATCAGTTAGTACCAGGGCTTTCCTGGTGGCTCAGATGGTAGCCAATCTGCCTACAAAGCGGGAGACCTGAATTCGTTCCCTGGGTTGGACAGATCCCCTGAAGGGAATGGCTACCCACTTCAGTATTCTTGCCTGGAGAATTCCATGGACAGAGGAGCCTGTTGGGCTATAGTCCATGGGATTGCAAAGAGTTGGACATGACTGAGTGATTAACACACATACAATGAGTACAAATGTGACCCATTTGATACTCAGTGGAGAAATATGAATCAGTTGTTGAAAGTTTGCAGAAGGTTAGCATCTTGTTCTCCCCAGGGACAACTTGCTTTTCCCTCTGTGGAGATTTCATTTCTACATTCATTTTCCACATTAACACATCAAGACTTATGGCTGTTTGAAGATGCTCTTGGAGGCTGAACTGTACGTGGACTGCACACCACTCAACAGTTGCCCCCCAGCTTAGTCTTCTTAGAGTTGTGTCTTTCCCTACATATTTATAGTTGATTGTAGAAGACCAGTCACAGAGACAAAAGGTACATAAGTCAGGAAACTGCCACAGCAAAGAACTTCCCTAATCATTCAGTTGGGAACAGCTGTCACTAGCCAACTGTATACTACATTTCCAAGGAAATAAAAAGTAGTTAAAATAATTTGAGGCAAGTTTGTTTTATAGAAGGAAAACATATTAATTATTAAATTTGGAGGATACACTTTGAAAAAGAAGACTCTAGATTAAAATTTTGTCATATTTTATTGGGCTGTTTTCACTAAACATTTTGATTATGGAAGAATCCTGTCATCTCTGTTTTTTTGCAGGTTGATAAAATATTGTCTAATTTTCTTTGATCCAATAAAATCCTGTTTCTAGATTGGAAAATTATCTAAGGAAGGTAAGTTGTTTCCAAATCATCAGTGTGGGCATTGAGCCATCTCAAGATCTTTTTAGAAACGGAAACATAAACTGTCTTTGTAAGTGTTTTGGCCATATCATCAAAGTGGTATTTGAAAAGTGGAATTCTTTATAACATTCCCACCAAGTGGCCATCCATTCCAAGCTGCACACTTGCAGAAAGGCAGCCTCCACCTCCAAAGGTAGTCCATTCCATCTTTCAATGACTCTATTCAATACTTTTTCTTAAAGTGGTAGAAATCAGTCTCCTTGTAGCATCCAGTCTCTGGACTGTACTTATCCTCTCTCTTTCTATATTTAGATTAGAGAGAACTATTGCCTATGAGAGTTCTCCAACTATTTGAAGACAGTTATCCTCTTCCATCTAAGTCTCTCTCTGTCTCTCTTTTTAAATAAACATTCTCACTTCTCTTACCTATTCTTCCTGTTATAAGTCCTTTTATCATAAAAACTGCTTTGCTCTATGCTTATCTGATTATTATCTATTGTCTCTAGATTTATAGAACCCCTTGCCAAGTGTTGAATGCAACTCCCAGGAAAGCAGAGAAGAGTGATCTTTTCTACCATGCAAGCTGCATCTTTTTAAACTTTCTATGTTCTATTCAGTTGCAAATGACACCATATAAATTCTGTTATCTTGATTATGCCATCTAATATACTGCCTCTTACCACCAGCTTTGGGTCATCTACAAAATTGACAGCAACAACAGAATTGTGTGTATTCTTACAAGTGTATGAACAATGAACTTTTTTCATTGTAAAGACTATGAGGTTGACTTGCTAGAAATGGTTCTTTACCAAGAAGCTTCTACCAATCATTGCTGATGGTGCTTAGAAAGTGAACATTAACTGTGTTTCAGCTCTCTCTGGTTTAACACAAGGATGTCTCAGATATTCTTCAATAGACTGAATTGCTGAGTACAATATATGTGTATTATTAATAGAATGTAATGGGACTTGGCTTACTGTAACCCTCCTTTTAAATATGATACTTGGATAGACATGGATTATGATACCCCTTTTGGAATTTTAACTATCTGTGAAACTGAGGTTCTCTTTCTCTTTCTTATGACAATCCATGGTGACTTAGGAAAGTCCTGTTACTAATACTGAAGATATTTAGGAAGTAAATTGCACAGACCCAGTGTAAAAATTGATGACTGACACTGTAAGCTGAAACTAAAAAATAAACCCACTGTCTAACAAAATTTTTATTATAATAAACAATAATGAAACATCTTGGATTTTATTTTTCTAATCCTATTAAAATTAGAAGTCCTAACCTAATGCTTACCTATAATTAAGTTTTTTAAAAGGGGCATGGATGAAATAAGAGAAACAATCTTAGCTATCAGTAGCAATTTTTATTATAAATATTGCTTGAGGGTTTATTATGGATACTACATAAAGTAGTTTGCATAAGTTAATATTTTAAATTATTTTTAATATTTTTATTTTATATAAGTGTATAATTGATTAACAATGCTATGTTAGTTTCAGGTGTACAGCAAAGTGATTCAGCTATACATATACATGTATCTATTCTTTTTCAATTTTTTTCCCATTTAGTTACTACAGAATATTAGACAGAGCTCCTTGTGCTATGCAACAGTTCCTTGTTGGTTATATATTTTTTAAAAAAGTAACAGTGTGTACATGTCAACCCTCTGGAAAAGGAAATGGCAACCCACTCAAGTATTCTTTCCTGGAGAATCCCATGGATGGAGGAACCTCATAGTCTACACTTCATGGGTTTGCAGAGTCAGACACAACTGAGCAACTTTGCTTCACTTTACATGTCAGCCCTACACTCCCAATCTATTTCTTCCCATTGATACCATAAGTTCATCCTCTAAATTTGTGAGTCTCTTTTTCTTTTGTAAATAAGTTCATTTATAAATGGTGGAGAGGGTATGGAGAAAAGGGAACCCTTCTACACTGTTGGTGGGAATGCAAACTAGTATAGCCACTATGGAGAACAGTGTGGAGATTCCTTAAAAAATTGCAAATAGAACTGCCTTATGACCCAGCAATCCCACTGCTGGGCATACACACTGAGGAAACCAGAATAGAAAGAGACACATGTACCCCAATATTCATCGCTGTTTATAATAGCCAGGACATGGAAACAACCTAGATGTCCATCAGCAGATGAATGGATAAGAAAACTGTGGTACATATACACAATGGAATATTACTCAGCCATTAAAAAGAATACATTTAAATCAGTTCTAATGAGATAGATGGAACTGGAGCCGATTATACAGAGTGAAGTAAGCCAGAAAGAAAAACACCAATACAGTATACTAACACATATATATGGAATTTAGAAAGATGGTAATGATGACCCTGTATGCGAGACAACAAAAAGACACAGATGTGTAGAGCAGACTTTTGGACTCTGAGGGAGAGGGACAGGGTGGGATGAGATGGGAGAAGGCATTGAAACACGTATACTATCATGTAAGAAATGAATTGCCAGTCTATGTCCGATGCAGGATACAGGATGCTAGGGCCAGGTGCACGGGGATGACCCAGAGAGATGTTATGGGAAGGGAGGTGGGAGGGGGATTCATGTTTGGGAACGCAGGTACACCTGTGGTGGATTCATGTCAATGTAAGGCAAAACCAATACAGTATTGTAAAGTAAAAAAAAGTTAAAATAAAAATTAAAAAAAAAATTCTGCATGTAAGTGATATCATGCAATATTTATCTTTCTCTGTCTGACTTCACATAGTATGGTAACCTTCATGTCAATCCATGTTGCTATAAATGGCATCGTTGTATTCTTTTATATGGCTGAGTAATATTCCATTGTATATATGTACCACATCTTCTGTATCTATTCATTGCATTGATGGACATTTAGGTTGTTTGCATGTCTTGGCTGTTGTAAACAGTGCTGCAGTGAACATTTGGGGTACATGTATCCTTTCAGATTATGGTTTTCTCCAGACATATGCCCAGGAGTAGAGTTTCTGGATCATATGGTAGATCTACTTTTAGTTTTTATTTTTATTTTTTTTTAATTTTTATTTTAACTTTAGTTTACTTTATAATACTGTATTGGTTTTGCCAAACATTGACATGAATTCACCACGAGTGTACATGCGTTCCCAAACATGAATCCCCTCCCACCTCCCACCCCATACCCTCTCTCTGGGTCCTCTCCATGCACCAGTCCCAAGCATCCTGCATCCTGCATTGGACATCAACTGGCGATTTGTTTCTTACATGATAGTATACATGTTTCAATGCCATTCTCCCATCTCATCCCTCCCTCTCCCTCTCTCTCTCTCTCCCCAAGAGTCCAGAAGTTCACTCTATAGATCTGAGTCTCTTTTGTAATCTTACATACAGGGTCATCATCCCCATCTTTCTAAATTCCATATGTATGTGTTAGTATATTGTATTGGTGTTTTCTTTCTGGCTTACTTCACTCTGTATAATCGGCTCCAGTTCCATCCATCTCCTTAGAACTGACTCAAATGTATTGTTTTTAATGGCTGAGTAATACTCCATTGTGTATATGCACCATAGCTTTCTTATCCATTCATCTGCTGATGGACATCTAGGTTGTTTCCATGTCCTGGCTATTATAAACAGTGCTGCAATGAACATTGGGGTACATGTGTCTCTTTCTATTCTGGTTTCCTCGGTGTGTATGCCCAGCAGTGGGATTGCTGGGTCATAAGGCAATTCTATTTGCAATTTTTTAAGGAATCTCCACACTGTTCTCCATAGTGGCTGTACTAGTTTGCATTCCCACCAACAATGTAGAAGGGTTCCCTTTTCTCCACACTCTCTCCAGCATTTATTGCTTGCAGACTTCTGGATCACAGCCATTCTGACTGGTATGAAGTAGTACCTCATTGTGGTTTTGATTTGCATTTCTCTGATAATGAGTGATGTTGAGC
>SJYQ01028631.1:0-10918 GCA_006410935.1 Redunca redunca
ACCTCGTGAAGCCACGTCCCTCTCCTATCCCTTCCTCCCAGCTCTTTCTCCTGTGTCGCCAGTATGCCAATATTCACCATTCACGGGGAAAAAAAAAAACAACAGGCCCCTCTGCCTTCTGCCTCTCTCCCTAGGAGTGAGTTCACTTAACCCACTTAGTCCAGTCCGCTCAGCTGTGTGTGAAACGCCTCTAGGCCCATCCCTGTTCCTCCAGGCCTTCATCCAACATTTGGGTGTTGACGACATGGGGTGGATTTGACGGTCTTCAGGGGCCCAGTCTTTCTCTCTGATGTAATTCACTGCTCCGTACATACTTGAATCCTGTATGGATCCCTCTGCCTGGCTAGACCTGCAGGGCTGCAGTCACAGCCAGGGATCCCCCAGGTCTGCACGTGGGAGTCACTGGATCTGGAGCAGTAACCCCGCAGGAAAGCAAAAGACACTCAGAAAACACTGGGCTTGCTGCTGTGGTCATCAGGCCCATAGGTGCTCAATGCAGGGTTCCTTTGTCTCTTCGAGACTAAAGTGTGGGCACTGAAATAAAACAGTTTCCAAAAACATGTTCTGCATGTGATAAATGAGGGGTTAGGAGGTTACATAAACTAGGAAGTACTGAGGTAAACAACAGTGAATAGATGCACTGGCTGCAGCCCTTCTCAGAGCATTTAACACAGTATTGAGTTTTGACTCTAGGGATTTCCCTGGATCCTATCATTTCAGGAACAAGTGAAACACATTTGTGTCATTTGGGGGGGAAATGAACAAATGAAACATTTCAGGAACAAATGAGACACATCTTTTCATTTCAGGAAAAACATGCCTATGCTCCTAAGCAATTTCATCACACTAACCCAACATTAACCGTAAACCAGTTAGTTTGAATACATAAATCACTTTTGTCATTTATGCACTCAACAGAGGCTAAGTCAAGAATCCTGAATACACAAATAAGCAGGGCCACCTCCTTGAAGCACCCACTGCCAGCTGTCATCCCCTGGAACCCGGAAGCCTGGGGTTCCTAATCTATGACCTAATCTATGTCCAGGAGACACAGTTTACTGTGGAGTGTGTCTGCTCCTCCATGTAATGAGCAAAGAGCAGCCGGGATGCCACTGACACGAAAAGAACTCACTGAAAGTAAGAGGAAGGATTTAAATGTAAACATAAAGCTATAAAACTTTAAAAATAATGGAGAGAGAAAATCTTTGGGTTCTATGGCTAGGCAAACCGTTCTTAGGGACAATCCATAAAAATAAAAGTGGATACCCTAGACTTCATCAAAATTAAAGCTCCGTGAAAGCCTCTGTTAAAAGCATAAAAAGAGAAGCTATAGAGTAGGAGGAAATATTTGCACAGCGCACATCTGACAAAGGCTAGGATCTAGAAATAGAAAGAACTCTCAAAATTCCACTGTAGAGGAGCAAACAATCCATGTGGAACGTGGGCGCTAGAAATGGAGAGATGCTCACGACAGAGGTGATGCCCATGCAAACAGTCACGCGAAAAGAGGCTCAACATCACTGACCACTAGAAAAATTTGAATTCAAACCACAGTAAGACAACAGCATGCACCTATCAGAACGGCTGGAATTGAAAAACAGTGACGGCACCAAAGCTAAGGAGAACTTGGAGAAACTGGATCAGTCCTGCTTTGCTGGTGGGAACATCCAATGGTAGAGTCTTCAGGGAAAGCAGTTTGGCAGTTTCTCAAAAATCAAACATACAGCTACCATATGACCCAGCAAGTCAAACTCCTGGGCATCTCTCCCAGAGACGTGACCACTCATGTTTACAACATAAACCTGTATATGAATATTTATAGCAGCTTTATTTGTATTACCTAAAACTGGAAACAACCCAAATGTCCTTCAGTGGATGAACAGCTAAACTAACTGTGGTTGGTCCACACCATGGAACACTCTTGAGCAGTAAAAAGGAGCAAATGATACACAACCACTTGGATGAATCTCAAGAATTATGCAGAGGGAGAAAAAGCCAATTCCAAAAACTTACATGTTGTATGATTGCTTTTATATGCCACTCCTGAAATGACAAAATAATAGAAATGAAGAATGGATTAGTGGTTGCTGGGAGCTGAAAAGGGACGGGTGGTAGGGAAGATGGTGGGTTATGAAAGGGTGCCATGAAAGACCTTTCTGGTGGTCGAAAAGTTCTGCATCTTGACTTTGTCAAGGTTAATATGCTGGCTGTGATATTGTATGGTAGTTTGGCAAGCTATTACCCTTGGGGAGATGGATAAAGGGTACCTGGGATCTCTGCATTTTATTACTTACTTAACTGCACATGATTCTACAATAATCTCAAAGCAAAAGGTTAATAATACAAACACTCTTGTGTGCTAGAAGCCCACCCCTGCAAACACGCAGATACCGTAGGACAGAATTATTAGATTAAAGCCAATGCATCTTGCAAGAAACTTCTCTTTCCTGCCTGGAGAAGTCAGGTCCCAGACTTAAACCTCTAAAAAAACAGTTTCTAAGATAGATGTTTGAAAGTACCTTCTGGGGAGTTACAATACAAGCCAAACTCCCAAGCAAGGTCATTTTCCCAGAAGCTCTGTGGATGTAACCTGTGTGGTCCCCCTCAGGTTCAAGGTGGGGGCTGTAGATCAGCTACCAACCCTGTAACCCCCGTTTCCCACTGCTCAAGTAGCCAGTTCCATCCCTGCCATCAAGGACTGTCAGAAAAAAAAAATGCCAGGAACATACATGCACTGGCAGAGCTCTACCTGTTTATTTGTTGGTTTCCTTCATCTGTCACTGAAATACTAAACAGGCACGTCGGGTGTCTTATGGGATTACTCACTGAGTGCAAACTACTGATCCTCTGAAAAGAGTGGAAACGCCACGGAGATGCCATGCTCTCCTGGAAGAACTAAGTTAGTAGCTGAGCTGCTTGGCGATTCAGGTGCTGTTTGGCATGTCTTTATACATGACATCCCAAAGTGTCACGCGGCTGTCTACTTAGTATACTGTGCAGGCTGTATTCTCCTGACTGCCATCTTTACTGGGGAGTAACAGAAGAGGCCAAAAGACAGCCCAGAGATAAGAGGGTTGGCGGTGGAATGGGAGCCTTCCAGACCCCTCAGCTCTGTCCACCCCACAGTGCCTGGAGGTGAGCCAGCAGGAAGGCCATGGAGGTGACCACACGGTGTCATGGTGACCTGGTGAGGGCCTCTTTCTGACCTGCCACCACTACCCTCTAGGGGTCTGATGGCCTGGCGCCTAGCGGGATGGGGTAGAGGGCTTGCATGTCACATTCTGTCCTCTGTGAGCTCACATTCTGCTTCCCCAGACAAGGTGAGTCCTTTTGGTTTTATGAACAGTCTCTCCTTAAGCTGCTACATTTTTGACATGGGCATTGATCTTCGCTGATGTCCATTGACCTCCACCTTCCAGCAGGCACACTTACTTGACGCCCCTTCAACTTAACACAAGATCCAGGTCCTCTTTGAAGGACCCTGGGTCCCACCTGCCAGGTGTGGGTGACCCTGCCTCCCTTGGTCCTAGCCTGAGGACAGCCCAGGTGTCTGGAGAGGACCACCGTGTCCCCACCAGGCCACCAACTCGTTTCTGCTGCAACTTCTGATGCATGTTCTCCCGAGACCTTGGGGGTGAATGCGGATGTGGTGTATGCAACCTGTAGCGTTTCCTGGAGTCAAAAGAAACAAATACAAGCTATTTTTCCTATAGGGAGAAGCCATTAAGCAAACATTAAATCATATAAAGTGCTAATAAGTATTCATTTTTAGCTCAACACAACAATAGCTTTATACTGCCATTCTTATCATTTAGTGTGATGTTTCTTCGAAATCATCTACCAATGAACTATCATTCACCAAGGATTTTGGCTGTAAGGTCAGTATTTTTGGATTAACCATAATTCTATATACCGGGTACAATTTTTAAAAATAAATGTAAGTGGAATGAAACAAAAAATCTAGGAATTCATGTAATAAAAGATGTGCAAAACACATCAGAAATCTATAAAACGTACTGAGACATTTAGTAAGACCTAAGTAAATAAAGAGAGCATTTCCTAAACTCACTCATGTAAAGATGTCACTTGTCCCCACACTGATCTATACATTCACTGCAGTCCCAGTGGGTTGTTTCTGTTGTTGCTGTTGGGGTGGCGGCAGGGGACGGGCCTTGACAAGCTTATTTGCAATTTGTATGGAAACACTAAGGGCACAAACAGCCACGTCACTCTCGAGAAGAAGAACCAGGTGGCAGGGTTTGCTCTCCCAGGTCAGGACTTACTACGAAGCTGTAGTGATTAAGACAGAGTGGCACTGCCCTGTCAACAGACAGAGACGGATGGGAGAAGACAGAGGGCAGAGAGCAGCCACGCGTGTGCGGGCTTGACTGATGAGGAAGCGGGCACCGAGGAGCACTGGGCAACCACGGCTTTCTCATAAACAGCGCTGGGGCAGTTAGGGACCCACAGGGAAAAATGCATCGCAGCTCAATTCCAGGGAGATTCTAGGCTCACATGAAAGGTTGAAACAATAACAACTTTGTAAGACAGTACAGTGATGTTGGATGGCCTCACCAACTCGATGGACATGAGTCTGAGCAAACTCCGGGAGGTGGTGAAGGACAGGGAAGCCTGGCGTGCTGCAGTCCACGGGGCCACAAAGAGTCGGACACAACAACACAGGAGGCTGTTTTCATGGGGTAGATAAAGATTTTCTTTCTTTTTTTTTTGGCCACGGCTTGTGGTCTGTTCCCAGACTAGGGAGCAAATCCAGGCCCCCAGCGGTGACTGAGTTCTAACCACTGGACTGCTAGAGACTTTCCCTAATGTTTCATATGAGACATTCCTCTCCATCACCAGCCAACCCATCTCTGTGCCCGAGGAAGTCAGCTCTTCAACACCAGAGAACTCCTGGCCTGCCTGTCGACACTGGCCCCCGAGGCCCCTGGGCCTGCCCTTGTCCAGTCGCCACACCTTTCAAAGAGTGAAAAGCTTCACACGCTATCCTGTTGCTGGTGGGGGTAAAGACACAGCCGGGTGTGGCCTGCCTCCTTGGGAACAGCCCTCAGCCCTCCACCCTGCTCTGCCTGGGGCCATCCTGACCGCCTTCACGACTTGTCCTCATGCTGCTCTGAGCCTGGTTTGAGGGAGTTAGGAAAAGCAAGCCCAGAGTTAAATCTGGGTGTTTACACTGGAGGAAGTCACAGGCCCACATGCTTGTCTTCTGCCCACATCTAGAACCTCACCTCCGCTTCTGACTAGAACCAGGCTCTTTGCCAATGTAAAAGAACTGGTAAAGAATCTGCCTGCCAGTGCAGGAGACCCAGGTTCAATCCCTGTGTTGGGAAATTCCCCTGGAGAAGGGAATGGCAACCCACTCCAGGACTGTTGCCTGGAGAATTCCATGGACAGAGGAGCCTGGTGGAAGACAGTTGATGGGGTTGCAGAGTCAGACGCGACTGAGGGACTAACACTTTCACTTTCAAGCTGTGCTGGGGTTTCTGTCTCGGGAAGGTCATCCTGGTGAAGCTGGATGGCCTGTCTTCTCTGAAGAGGCTGTGGGTGGAGCCCCATGGACCCTAAACCTGCTGAGATTAGCATGGCATCCCCGTTGGGACTTCCTGGGCTGGTGTGGTCAGTGGCGAGAGGACACCGATCTTGTTCCTACTGTGGGGTCTGGAATGCCACTGGGTGCTCTGTCGTGGTCCCCCGGCACCCACAGAGGGCCCCTGTGTCCTCCTCTCTCCACGGCCATGCACACCAGACAACCAGAACTGGGGCACGTCTGGACGCAGTACAGTCAGCAGAGGACGGGGAGGACTCCATCCACCTTCTTACTGGGTTCTTGAATTGAGAGGAGTCTCATTCTGCCTTTCCCGAGAAAGCAGAGCTGAGCGAGCTCTGTTGTTCACCTCCGGCAAGCTTCCTCCAGCCCCAGGGTCTGTTCTTGGCACCACATGTATCTCCTCCTTCAGTCCTCAGGCCAGGCTTGAACTAAGCGCTTCATACGATCCTCGACAGCCGCCGCCTCCCGATCAGGCGTGGAGGGGTTGTCCAGCTGAGGGGTCCGTAGCCCGTCTCCTGGTTTCCTCTGACGGTGAGGTTCACTGATGCACTCGTCCCCAGTTTTGTTCACATACTCCCTAAAGTCATTTAAAATATGTTTTATCCCCCTCACACATTAAGTTGACACCTAAAAGATTGCATAAGTTTAAATAGCTACAAAGAATACAATTTCTGGCATACTGTAAATATTGACACTTAAAAATAAAACTGTCATATCACTTTTAAATGTAACCAGATGGGATATGAATACCATATCGATTTGACATTCACCACGATATGTTACAAACAGCACAGGAGGAACCTCTTCATCGCTGAGACCTGCCACATCTTTGTTACCCACGGAAATCATCTCTACCATTTGAGAGTCACATGGCTCACTCTGCGACATACTTCTCTACAACACAAACGTGTATACTAATTGAAATGTTGAATTTTTTTTAGTTCCTGTGAGGCTCTAAGTGTTAAATAGAAACACACAATTCTTCTGGATTTATTGATCATCACAATGATCAGTTCACAACTGATCAAAACACAAGTATATAATACATTTGGAGGAGTAATTCTTAGCCATGAAAAGTGCACCCCTGATGGAAACACATCTTTTAAAGCAACGAATGGGGGTTTCCTTTGGGAATAGCTCAGGGACCCAGGAAGGACTGCTGGCCCGATTTCTGGAGACAAGGCTCGTTTCTGGAGAGGTCAGAGCCAACAGTTAGTGTCAGCGGTGCGAGTGGAAAGCACTCTCTCAGCAGCGTGGCAGCTCTGACCCCTCATGTCGGGAGCCGACATGTCTACGTCAACGACGCTGCGACTGGAGTGTAGCCCCGCCCAAGACACGGCTCTGGGTGGAAGGCCAAACTCTGTATCCCCACCCAAGACACGGCTCTGGGTGAGAGGCCAAACTCTGTAGCCCCACCCAAGACACGGCTCTGGGTGAGAGGCCAAACTCTGTAGCCCCGCCCAAGACACGGCTNTCAGCCAACCAAGTAAGGAGTCCAATCACCCTGAAACTTAAAAAGACCATGTATAGGGTCTCAAATCATTAGTCCTCATGAACCCCGCCTCCAAGGTGCCAGACATGCAAGTGAAGTGGTCTTGGATGCTTCAGACTAGTCTATTTGCTAACTGGGTACCACTGAGTGATGTTTGGCATGCCCTCAGGAGCAGAAGAGTCATCCATCTAAGGCCAGCCTGAATTTCTGACTGTGAAACATAAAAAAAAAAAAAATCACAGTTCTTTTAAGTCATTATGACTTTGGACAATTTTTCACCCAGTAATCATAACAGGGATACTCTACTTGAAAATCCCATGCTTGGTTGAACCCAATCATATGGTTTCTGTGTTCCTATCCATGAGCAACTGGAGAAAATGACAAGGTAGGGATGACTGGTTTCACTTTAAACATCCAAGGGACACCATATCTAACCATTCTCCCAAGCTTCAGTGAGCTGGTTACTCCTAGAGTCATCAGTTTCAAACCTTCCCTTTTGCCTCAAATCTCTTCCACTGTCTTCCTCAAATCATCAGAGAAGAGATGTCAAACAGGCAGCTGGATATATGAGTCTGAAGTTCCAGGGAAAGGCTGGGGATAGAGGTAAAAATTTGAGCATCATCAAAGTATAAGTGATTTAAAATTATATACATTTTGTAATTAAAAATTATAAAACCAGATAATATCACAGTTTGTATAGTGTTTGGATGGAGAAGAGAAGGAAATCAAGACCTCAAAGTTTCAAAATCCAGTAGAGATCAACAGAATGGATTGAGAAAGGTGGCTATGGGGGTTGAGTAAAACCAGGAGAGCGTGGTGTTTCAAAGAGAGAGAGTGGAGAACTTCTTCAAGGCAAGTCCCAAGTAGGTGAAAAGAGATAAGGGAAAGAGGAAATGGAGGGACGACTTGCCTTTGACATCTGGAGCCCCTCCGTGGTCATGGGAAGTAACAGAGAGATGTGCACAGGTGCTTCTGGAGTCTAGATTACATGGTGGGAAGTCAAGGGCACTCCTGACTCATGTTTAACTTCTGTGAAAGGATGCGTGTTTAATAGACATTTCAGCCCTAATAAACACAACTCCTTCCTCATCTCCAATGCCTTTCCTGCCTTAGCCTTTCATAGCTTAGTTAATTTCTTACCATCCACCCAGCTGCTTTGATGAGAAACATTTGGTTCCTTACTCTCACACCCTTCATTCAATCTAACAGCAAGTCCTTCTGGCTCTATCATGAAAATATGCCTCACATCTGCTCCCTTCCCACTGTTTCTGTCAGCCTTGTTCAAGCCTCCTTCAATTATCACCTGATTACTGCTCTTGCTTATCTCTCCCCACTCCGCTAAATCCATTATCCACAGTTTTCTCAACAAGGAGAAGTTTAAAAATCATAATCATATTTATCAGCCTCCACTTAGAACCTTCCAGTTCCATCACATAAAGTGAAATCCCAACTCCACAGGCATTGATTGGCATTGATTTTGGATTTGGTAAACTGATAACTTAGCAGGAGAAGTGAGAGGGCCAAGACCCTGATAATTACCTTCCCAAAACAGACAGGTTGTAAAACCCAGGTTACAACTGGAATTATTTTTGAAGTTGTGGGTATAGTTTAAGGCTGTTCTGGCCATAGGAATGAGGTCTTGTAAGACAACGGGACAGGCTCATACTGAGAAAATAGTTCTAGTAGCCTAGTGGTAAGGATACCAGCTACCCTTTCCCATCATCAGGCCTATGTGCTCATGGAGAGGCCGTGGAGTCTATATTTAAATTTCAAAATGTAGGCCCCCTGCTAGGCTTCCACTGATACCATCCGAGCTGGGATGGGAAGTGTTGCCTTGATACTGTTCCTCATGTTACCTCCACTGGCCCCTGGAGCTGTGATCTTGTAACTGCTGAGTGGTGGTGAAGTCCCTTACTCTCCACTGGGCCTCAAAATACTGTCCTGGTAAGAAGGGTTACTGCAGAGGTAACCCTTTCAGAGGGGGAAGCCCAGGCTCCCGACAAGGTTTCCCACTGACATGGCGGATGGTGTGAGCATGTAGGGGAAGGGTTTTCAATCTCTCAGTAGGTTGAAAGTTTGAGATCGCCTCTTGGCCTTCTCTGACACCATCCTGGTGACAACATTGGGCATCTTGGGCATCTTGGTGGGGATGAAAGTCTAGGCTATTCAGCCTTTTCCAGCAGAGATTCATGAGGCTTCAGTATTTTCTGTGGTGTTGGATAGAGGACAGCCATTGTTGTCTAAAAGTTCTGTAAAAGATTGTAAAAGGAAACCTCCAAGAACCTTCCAGTTCTTGCTCCTCTCAAAACTAATCCATGGTCAGAATCTGACTGTGTGGATCACAAGCTGGGGGCTCTGTGATTTTTCTGCACATTTTCCTCCAATCCAAAAATGCTAATGAGCACAGACAGAAACAACCTTCAAAAAGTTTTCTGTCTTGGAGTAAGTTGCTGTGCTGCTGGGAAAGTGATGCTCAAAGGGAGAGGGCGCTAAGTTTAGCAGCAGTTCTAACATTTTAAAAACACTTAAAAAAACCCAAACAAACAAAACCAATTATATGCTAAGGCAATTGTCCAATTCCACCAGTCATGTTTTGCCTCAGAATATTCTAACCACACTCCTGATACCCATTAAGCTTCTGTGTCCTCAAGAGAGGGATACCCTCTAACAGAGCAGACTCTGCAGGACTGTGATCCTCCAGGGATTCCTCAATTGACACTTCTTTCTTAGTTGGCAGCTTGCTGTCCAGTTGTTGAAACTTCTACTTGGATATCATTAGTATTTTTTTCTATAGGCTCAGATTGTTGGGTGGTATAAACATTTTGCTTCACCAAATCAGATGAACCCTTTTAGATTTATTTTTTAAATCAGATGAGTGCAAGTCCTCAAGTTAAGAAATTAATTGTAAATATACTACATTCTCCCCTTCTGTACCCTGAAGATTGTCGGGAGCCAACATGTCTACGTCAACGACGCTTCGACTGGAGTGTAGCCCCACCCAAGACACGGCTCTGGGTGAGAGGCCAAACTCTGTATCCCCACCCAAGACACGGCTCTGGGTGAAAGGCCAAACTCTCCTGGAGTGTAGCCCCGCCCAAGACACGGCTCTGGGTGAAAGGCCAAACTCTCAGGGCAGAGGAGGCCCCAGGGGTTTGCAGTACAGTTCGTGGAACCCCCGAAACTGCTTTCTTAGTATGTCTTTCACTTTCGTGCTAATACTTTACCTTCTAGGAATGATTTCTGCTTGTTCTATGGCCGTTCCCTTGCCTGAGGGAAACCACACATGAAGTTCTCCAGCAAGTTTCCCGTGAAATACAGCAAAGAATGAGGCCAAAGCCTACCTTGCCTCCTGGAGTCTGGGACCCTGTAACCCAGCCTGATATGCGGGGAGTATTTAAATATCAGATCTTTCCCAGCTGGCATTGGAGCAGAAATAAGACTAGTGGATATGCCTTAAATAAGTGGGGAGTGGGTTGTCATTGGTATAAGATAGGGCCTAATACATATAGAGCAGAGTCTCCTCGCAATGCCCACCATAAGACTCACCCTTGAAGGAGGAGGGGTATGTAGGGTTGTGGAAACTAATCTAAAATTTGTTTTCAATCAAGGCCTGTTTTTGTGGTCAGTCTACCGTAGAAAATGAGATCCTGAGCTTCTGGTTTCTTTGGGGACTATGGCAACAAGAGTTAAAAATTACCAGGGGCCTAGGAGAAAAACACGCATTCATCTTCAGGCCTTTTTGTTAACCCTGACAGGCCTTTCATTTTAAAGGTACAGGACAAAATACACCTTACGTCCTAGGAGTGAGACCCCCCAAGAGTTGTTCCGGGAAGGTGATTGTCTCGAACAGCTCAAGGAAA
>SJYQ01028631.1:11841-26380 GCA_006410935.1 Redunca redunca
CCCAAGAGTTGTTCCGGGAAGGTGATTGTCTCAAACAGCTCAAGGAAATAACTTTTCTGAAAAATAGCTGTACAATGTGATTGTAAACTAAGTAATTCATCTCGGGCTAATAACTAAGACCTATCACTGAAAAGGTTAAGATTTAACCACCAATCAAGCAGCTGCACTCCAGCTGCAACTGTTTGTGGTTTTTGTGCTTATAAGCTGACTTTTATCTTAATAAAGTGGCACTTGGCCATTTCTGCATCCTGACTCTGTGTCAAGTGTCCATCATTCTTATCTCTCTATCTCTCTATCTCTTTATCTCTTTCTAAATCGCCGACGCCGCTCATCTCGAGGGTATCTCTGGACCAGCGGGGGCTGGACCCCCGAAGAAGATCAATTCTGGGAGGCTGGCTATTTAAAGATAGATGTTGAAGGTCTTTGGAGCTCAACAAGGAGCTGTTATTTCAAGACAATCTCTTCTGATTGGACTTGAAAGTTTTAATGCACCTTAAATTTTACTAAGGCTGTTTGTCCAGTTGTGTCTAAAACCTACTGGGCTAATACCAGATAACAGTCACGGCAATTTCAGGATGATGATCTAAGGGCCCACTGTGAGAAGGCCCAGCAGTAATATTCTCAAGGAGACTTAGTCTCTCCAAGAAGATAGGACCTCAATATGTGAAAATTGGAATGATGATAAGAGATTCAAATAATTTGAAACCAATGGGTGCCACATGATTAATCAATCAATGACTTGTACATATCTGGCTTTGCAGGAAGGACAGAACTTTTTCCAGTTCTGAAGGGCTGGAGTTTGAACTGACTCAGGGAGAAAAACAAGGTGGGATTCGGAAACAAGGACTGGGCAGAGAAGTCAGCCTAGATATGCATGAGGCATATTCCCAGCAGGGGATTAAAGCATAGATGTTGGAACCCATATGGGGCTTTCTCAGGCAGTGAGAAAACCAGTCTAGCTTGGACAGAGGATCAGCTAAACTGAATGAAGGAGAGAAGATTTTTATCAGTATATGATAGGGGCTGGAATGTGAAAGGCTTTAAAAATCAGGTTGACAATCAGTTAATACTTAATGATCACTCCCCAGGTGTGATGCAATGTTCTAAAGACTTTTACAGGTGTTTTAATTCTCATATTATATTGTTATTGTCAACACTGATGTATAGCTGAGAAGACCAAAAAATTGGGAACTGGTTGGAGTAAGATTGAGGAGCAGGTATGAACTGAGGTCGCCTTTGCTTTCCTGCCTCTTGTTACTGTTGAGCAGTTTAACCGGTCCTCTTGGCAACAGGGACCTACTGACAAATTTGGTGCCTGGTCCTCAGTGAAGGCCAGGTTCACTATTAGCTTATGCTGCATATTCACCTCGCAGTGCTATTGGAAGCTTAGACTTTTCCTGGAACTGCATTTGCATCTTGTTCCTGTGGGACCACAGAAAGGCATTATCAAATCTCTCAGTGCCTAATGCCCGAGTCCAGGCATAGCATGAAGGGCTGAGATGGGATGACTTCCTGCAAGTGATTTTTGGGCTCTGATCCAGTTGTGCAGAACCTCACATCGAGCCTAAAGGAGCCTGTGTCCTGCCGTCGGAGTTGAGAAGTCAGTCAGGGGAATAACATTCATTTATTTTTTTCCTTCCTTCATTCAACCAATATTAAAGTGTCATCTATGCGTTAGGAACTGATCTGGGTATATGGAATATGGGCAATCCAGTCTCATGTAGGTTAACATTAATTAATGAGATAATTTTAGATGTTTGTGTGAGGTCAACAGAATAGAGTGGCATAATAAGAAGTTAAATAGGTGGTGGTGGGAGGCCTGAATTCATGACGTGTGATGAACCTGAAAGATTCAAAGGGGAGGCCACGTGAAGAATGGGAGGTACTGCATTCTCAGCAGAGGCAACAGAAATACAAAGACCCTGAGGGGAGAGGGAGTCTGATGAGGTGGAGAAAAGAAAGGCCAGTGTGACTGGAGAGGACAGAACAGGAAGGGCAATGAGACATGAAGGCTTGGAGAGGTGGCAGGGTCAGGCTAGCTAGGGCCTTTAAGAGGTTTAGTAAGGAGTTTAAATTTTATTCTCAGTGTGTTGGGAAGTCATTGAAGTTAATGAAGAAGACTCATTTTATTAACGTGTCTCTGGAGAGGTCTGAATAAATTTTGTCAAATTGCCCTTCTGAAGAAGAGTCATTGGTGACATATACCTGCTGTTACAGCTAATGGTTGGGTGGGTGAGCACATTCCCATGAGAAGCCCCCTAAGGTGAGGCAGAGGGTAGGTTGTCCTGGATTCTTCTCAGTGCCTGGAAACCAGAGGCAGCAGCTCTCAGGAATAGTGGATTAGGCCTCCTGTAGGTTTGGGGCATTCCTCACATAGAGAGGTGGGGTCTAATGCCCACATCCCTTGAATCTCAGCATATCTGTGACTGTTTTGGCCAATAGCGTGTGGTGGAGTGCTGCTGGGGGACTTCTGAGGCTGAATCATAAAAACCAATGCATAAAAAGTACTCTTGGAGGTCTGAGCCGCCGTGCAGGGAGTCCAGTGCTAGGCTGCAGAGGCCATATGGGTACAATTCCAGATGAGCCCAGGCTTCCAACCCTCCCTGCCAAGGTGCAGGGCTTGACAGTAAAGGGCTTGGTATTCATCTGTCAGCTGAATACCACTGAGTGACCTTCACGGCTGCTTTATGAGACTGAAGAATTGATCTGCTAAACCCTATACAAATTTCTTAACCATAAAACCATGCAATACAATAAAATGATGGTCGTTGTAAGCCACTAAGACTTGGGAAGAATACACAGAACTATACAAAAAAGATCTTCATGACCTAGACAACCATGATGGTGCGATCACTCACCTAGAACCAGACATTCTGGAATGTGAAGTCAACTGGGCCTTAGGTAGCATCACTGTGAACAAAACTAGTGGAGGTGATGGAATTCCAGTTGAGCTATTTCAAATCTTAAAAGATGATGCTATTAAAGTGTTTCACTCAATATGTCAACAAATTTGGAAAACTCAGCAGTGACCACAGGACTGAAAAAGGTCAGGTTTCATCTAATCCCAAAGAAAGGCAATGCCAAAAAATGCTCAAACTACCGCACAATTGCACTCATTTCACACGTTAGCAAAGTAATTTTCAAAATTCTCTAAGCCAGGTTTCAATACTACATGAACTGTGAACTTCCAGATATTCAAGCTGGATTTAGAAAAGCTAGAGGAACCAGAGATCGAATTGGCAACATCCGTTGGATCATCAAAAGAGGAAGAGAGTTCCAGAAAAACATCTACTTCTGCTTTATTGACTATGCCAAAGCCTTTGATTGTGTGGATCACAACAAACTTTTGAAAATTTTGAAAGAGATGGGAATACCGGACCACCTGACCTGCCTCCTGAGAAATCTGTACGCAGGTCAGGAAGCAGCAGTTAGAACTGGACATGGGACAACAGACTGGTTCCAAATCAGGAAAGGAGTATGTCAAGGTTGTATATCATCACCCTGTTTATTTAACTTATAAGCAGAGTACATCATGAGAAATGCTGGGCTGGATGACTGAGCTGAACTGAAGACTTAGGACACTTTGTTAAGGAGCAATAGTGAGGATGATATGAGGACACGAAAGAATGGCCACACAGGGACAGATTGGCCTGCAGGGTAGACTCCAGTACTCCAGACCTTGGGATGCCAGGCTGGGTTCTTCAACTATGGCTGACAGGAGGGTTTTACCAGTCCCTGGCGGGAGGGCAGGGGAGGGCAGTGACATGCCTGATGGCCAGTGGCTACTCAGGAAGGACCTCAATTATCTCAAGTATATGTTTCTTAGGATCATTTCCTCATAGACTTTCCATGCAAAAACTGTTCATTGTGTTTAAAAGACCTTCAACTACCTTTGGAAGCTAATGCCTTTGGGCAGAAATCAAAAACAGCAGAATACTAACTCCCGAGCTGCTTCAAGACCTGTTAGTTCTCTTCTGTGTCATCTTGGTTTTGAGAACTGGTTCCATTCTGAGATAAAATATGGGCATTGTTTCCAAATAAAATAAATCAAGATTCATAGTCTTTTTTCATAATGAAAGTTTCTGAAAAGAAAAAGCTGTATTGGTCCCAGGTCTCTGGATTGGTAGGATAACCTCGAGGTTGGCTTCGTTTTCTTTAAACTGGAGTATAATTGCTTTACAATGTTATGTTAGTTTCTGCTGTACGATGAATTGAAACAGGTATAAATATACATTTATCCCCTCCTTCCTGGACCTCTCTCCCATCTCACCTGTGTGTCACAAAATGAATTTATAAATGAGTGCTTAAGAAAAACCCCCAAAACAGAAGAAAAAAATTTCTTTGGCAAAATGATAGTGGGAATGGAGCTATTTTGCTCTGGGGCAAACTTCTTATAAGGATTCCCTGTGGCTATTCCTAGTCACAACATAAACTGGGTTCTCTTTATTTCATTTAACTGGTGCTTATTGGCCATGAAACTGTATCTTCCTTTCTAAACATGAGGAGCCTGAGGACAAAGGCAGGATGGCTTACTCAAAGTCAGAGGTGAACAGTGTCCACACAGTTCTTTCCCTGGCAACTGGTTAAGAACCACAGGAGGTAATTCAGCCTGTCTCAGACCCTGAGTTCCATAGGTCATTACATCAGATCTCTGTCAAGAATGAGGTCGTGCCAACAGGCAGGAACTACTAATGGGAATGCAGAATTCTACTTTCCAGAATTCACTGACTATACTTTTGCTCTTTTTACCTTTAATCTCTCTTGCACTTCATTACTCACTGTTGAATACATTGGGGAACATATTTTATACACACGTATCTACATATGCATGTATTCTTATTATTTTATCTAAATTTTCTGTTGTTCACTGATCCCAACTTGGGATTATCTAATTTAATAGTTAGCAAGTATCCATACTATGAGGACTCTGTGGAATTTAAAAAAGTTTAAACTGATAACATAGGTTTCCCATTTCTTGAGTCCATACTTACTGTACTCCCTTAGAGAATTACAAGGTATCATCAACATGTAGATACAAATGGTTTTAATGTAGGCAGGACATATGAGTTAAAAGAATAGTTCTGGACACTGAAAAACAGAAAAATCGGCAGAATGCTAGTTGTTCTTATGTACTAAGACCTTAAATTGTGAATCATCTTGTGATTCACGATTGTGAGAATCCATACTGTTTTTGTTTGTCTTCCCATTCTTGAACTCCATCATAATGCTGCTGACCTATACACTGGGTTATCAGAAACACAGTATCTGACCTATCTTTTTATGAAGCCACCTGGAACTCGCTTTTGAGGAAGGGTCTGCGTTTCCTTTTCTGGACAGGGGAAACTGTTGCACTGAAAGGTTAAGTGTCTTGGGTAGATTCGGCAAGCCTTCTGTCTCCTGAGCTCTGCATGCTGTTTCATTTATTATTTCTCTTTATTGCCTCTGTGCTGGTAATAAAGTAGGGTTATAAAATTAGAGAGTGGTCACCACGTCCGGTTTCCCAAATTTCCATGTCATATGGGAAGTCCAAAAGTTTGTGATCACTGCCACTGGGTATTTTCATCTGTCTTAGTTGAGAGCTGTGGAGAGTGACTGAACATAATTAAAAAAAAAAAAAATGGAGGCAAGGAAACAAAGCCAAGGTTGACATTTGGAGCAAACTTGTGCTTTCTGTGAAAGAAAGGTTAGTTATTTAGGACACATGCACCACCTTGAAGGCCCTTCTCTTGCACAAGGACCATGTAGCCCACAGACAGCCCCCAGAACCCGCAGCCGGGACCACACGGGCAGAGCCCTTGAGCAACAGGGTGGCCACCCTCTGAGCCCAGAGGATCACCAGCATGGAGAGTGTGTGGGGGGGGCTCAGGCCCTGCCGTGTGGCCCCTGACTCTGTCACCATAGCCTCCCCAATCTTGAGCTAACCTGCAGGTTGTTTGACTTTTGCCCCCACTGACCACTCCTTTGTAAGTGACAAGGAGTGACTCGCTTTGAAGAGGGGATACTCAAGGAGGCCTAACCACAAAAACTATCCCCAGAGAGGTTTTCTTTGCTACTCATCTAAAGCAGAGATCAATTTAAGAAACAAAGAAGCAACAAACCAGCAAACACTCCCCGTGCCCCTGCAAATATTCTCCCAAGATGGGCCATCTGAAAAAAAGAGAAACCTGTTTTATTGTCTCGCCACTAATACTTTCTCATGGTATTGATAACTACCTTTGGGTGAAGGCTATGTAATAGCATCTTCTGCAGTTTTTACAACCATTCTGTGAGGTAAGAACTGCAATATCCCCATGCTACACAGAAAAGGAGCTAGACCTACTTGGCCAGGGTCACACAGCTGCTAACTCCAGCGGGTGTCTGGCTGACCCTGGAGCTCCTATCCATGACTTCCAGGTTAGGAAAGCCCTTGAACTTAATGTTCCTGGCCGAGGAGTGATATTGCTCCCAGGGGACATTCGGCAATGTCTGGAGATATTTTTGATGGCTAGAACTAACAACTGGCCAGGGAGGCTACTCAACATCCCTAGTTCAAAGGATAGCCTCCATGATGAAGAATTATCTGACTGAAAACATCAAGTGTCCAGACTGAGAAATCCTGCCATAGATGCTTCCTTCTATTTCATGATATTTAGGTTTAACGTGGTTTACTATGTTGTAAATAATTGGAAAGAGAAGAAACAGTGGGGTGAAAATAAAACAGCTCCCATAAATTGTTACCCAATTGCAATGTCAGCCTGTGCCTTTATGCACAAAATTCTTCAGAAACCGCACCAAAACCACAATACTTTTCCCTTAAAACTTGGGCGAGGTGTGCACACCTAAGAGACTCAATGTCATGGACAATTTACGGTTACTTTCCCGCTATTGTTGAATTCATTCTTTCCTCCCTTTTGGGGATAGCTTCATCTGGATCTCCAGGAGATTCCGAAGATCGAATGTCGCCCCAGATCCTGGGGTGGAACTTGTTACTGAGAGGTGGGCGTGTGACCAAAGCAGAGGAATGTCCAGATGTTTTCTGGGAATCCTGGAACACAGCTCTCCTCAGGGTGGGTGGGAATGAAGCTTGGATGTCACGAACAGCTCTGGCCTTTTTTCTATTGTGATGGAAGTCTTAGGACTACCATGCTAAGTCTGCTTAACACTACCAGACTGTCCTACAGCTGGTTGGTATCTGTGGTATCCAGGGGTTCATCTTCTGTCAGTGGCAGCCTGCCTCCTTCTTCACCTCCAAGCCATCACTTAAACAGTTCCCTCTGCCTGGAACAGCCTCCCAGGGCTGTTTCCTGTTCTTCAAAGCTCAGCCTCATACTTTCTCCTCCATGAAGGCTTCCTTAAATGCTCTAAATTTGAGTCTGTATATTGACTGTACGAGTTGAGTTATATAATGCATTTTCATTATTTACCCAAGTAGATTATAAGACCCTGGAAGGCAGGCTTGTGTCCTATATTTCTCTATATTCTGTACTTATTGTCTAACAAGTCATAGGGCTGCAGGCATAGAGCCACACAGGCTGTGAAACTGGAGATCCCACTTTACCTGACTTTTTGAGGAAGAACAGACAGGTGGTTGGGGGAGACACGCTTTGTGATGCGACACGTCTAAGTTCATCTGCGGTCCTGGGACCCACACATTTGTCTTCAAATGGATCCAGCCGGCTCAGCCTATGGCCTTTGTCCTCTTTTCTTCTCTTTCCTTTGTGATCATTCCATGCTTTTTCCAGCTCCCTCACTTCTGAGCTAGGGACCTGCTAGCTAGTTTTTCACTTTCTGTGCCTCCTTCCTCACCTGAACCTGGCTTGCAGGGAAGTTAGGAGCCTTAAAATCCCATGTATTGTGCGTACTCACTGAATGGCAGGTGTTATAAAAAGACACAGGGTGGGTGAATGCAGGGAAAGAAAGGGCGATAAATGGTTTTTATCAACTGCTTACGATGAACTTTTTCAGAGTTATGAATGTCTTATTCAGAGTCATTCATTAGACTCTGCTGTCTAGTGTAGTGGTCACTGGCCACAGGTGGCTACAGAGCCCCTGAAACGTGGCTGGTGCAAACTGACAAGTGGTGCAACTGTATAACACACTGGATTTCAAAGAGTATGGAAAAAGGAATGTACAATATTATTTCTATTTCTTTTTATATGGATTACACGTTGAAGTGATAGTTTGGCTATATTTATGGCCAAATTATAAAATCTATTGTTAAAATAAATTTCAGCTATTTATCTTTTAAATATAGTTACTAGAAAATGCTAAATTATATCTGTGACTCCCATTGTATTTCTACTGGACAGAGCTGGTCTTGGCAGAGCCTTCTGTAGTAGGGCTCCTGGATGTTGAGTAGAACTTCCAACCCACATTGCATTCACTGTGATGGCTGAAATCTCACTTTAGCAGCCTCATTACTATGCCCTGGGAAATTTTAAGTCTCTCTAGTGGGTTTTATGGAGAAGGCAACGGCAACCCACTCCGGTACTCTTGCCTGGAAAATCCCATGGACGGAGGACTCTGGTAGGCTGCAGTCTATGGGGTCGCTAAGAGTTGGGCACGACTGAGTGACTTCACTTTTACTTTTCACTTTCATACATTAGAGAATGAAATGGCAACCCACTCCAGTATTATTGCCTGGAGAATCCCAGGGACAGAGGAGCCTGGTGGGCTGCCGTCTGTGGGGTCACACAGAGTCAGACATGACTGAAGCGACTTAGCAGCAGCAGCAGCAGTGGGTTTTAAGCTGCTGTTGGCCGTTTGCACCCTAATACTTGTGAATCTTGTGAATGAGCACTGGTTCCTTTTTTCTTTTGGTGAAAAGCAGGTTGCGGTATGAGAAAGTGGGTAACAGAAGGGTGTAAGGACCATGAGAACAATGGGTAGATAAGAGTGAGAAAGGTTCCCCACCCAAGTGGGAACTGCACAGCTGTGTCTCTATTCTTTTTGTACTCCCCATAGTCCTGTCACAATGATCTGCATATTGCTGGTGAGCCCGCAATAACTGTACAGGCTTGGTGATCAGAAGTAAGATTTAAAAGAAGGATTCAACTATACAGGACAATTTCTCATTTGGAGTGATTCTGCAATTCTTCAGTGAGCCTGCAAACCATCACTGGAAGAGTAGCTGTCAATTCCTTACTGGGTAAGGAGTTTTACTAGGCACTTTTCTCCCCTGTCTCTTTTCACAGTGTATTGAGATGGACTCAGAGCCATGACTTCACTGACAAGGGAGGAACCTGAAGCTCAGAGAAAAGGCCGTGGCTTGCTTTTGATCACATAGAAACCAAAAATCCAAGACAAAATTTGGATTCTATTATCAAACCACCCAATGCACAGGCTAGATTCTCAAGGGAGATGAATGCTAATAGATTGTCTCTGGTCCAGAATTTCAATGAAGCCACAAGTCAGAGTGACAGTCATTTGCAAAATGGTCACCTCCTGAAATGGCATTGCTTTGGTGAGTCTGGTTTTTTGCTTTGTACTACTGAAGTGACTTTGATTTCCTGATATAATTCTGAGGACAACATTACTGGTTTTTCAAATCATTTCCTCAGAAAAACTTAAATGAGGAAAAATAATAAGTAGCTCCCACAGCTAGAGACGTGGAAAAGCTACCAGGCCCCTCTCATTCTGTGGGACCTGTGTTGCCTCTGATTCTGGGGTATTAGTCTTGGGTAGACCAACCTCAGAGAAGATACCAGTCCTTAAATGCAATTTCACTCTCTTTAAAATTATCTTCAAGTAAATTGACTTAATTATTTCTTATTCTTTTTTTTTAGAATAGGAAAGGTGACTATATAGTACAGGCAACTCTACTCAATACTCTTGTAATGACCGATATGGGAAAAGAATCTAAAAAAGGGTGGAAATATGTATATCTGATTTACTTTGCTGCACATCTGAAACTAACACAACATTGTAAATCAACTACATTCCAAAAAAAAAAAAAATGTATAAATAAGTCACACACACACAAGAATATGAAAGATAATAAGAAAGCCTCTTAGAACAGAGTTTAATCTAAGGGAGAAATAGTGAACTTGGCTTCCCTGGTTTACAAAGAAAGCTTGAAGGGAATGTCCCTTGTTAAAATTTCTCTTGTTAAAAAGTCGTGAAACCGGAAAATGTAACTGAACAATAGTTTTTCCACACAAAAGGGGGCTTCTGTCAGGAGTTCCCCTCTGAGCTCCGGTGGTCCCTCAGGAGCAATGAGTGCCGAATGAGTGCTCCGCTGTGGGTCCCCTCTGTTCCATGTCCTCTCCAGCTTCCCATTTGGTCTCAACAATATCATCCCCCTCTTTGTCCCTTCCTTTTTCATGTCCATTAGGAAGACTACAGGAAACTTGATTTTTATGACTTCTGGTTAAAGACATGTCTTTTGAGTAAATGCTGTCAGTGCTGTGGCTGGTGTGTGAGTCAGTCACTCAGTCGTGTCTGACTCTTTGCAACTGTAGCCCACCAGGCTGCTCCTTTCATGGGACTTTTCCAGGCAAGAACACTGGAGTGGATGGCCATTTCCTTCTCCAGGGGATCTTCCCAATCCAGAGATTGAACCTGGGTCTCCTGTATTACAGGCAGCCTCTTTATTGTCCGAGCCACTGGGGAAGCCCCTGATATGCTAGTATTCTGTGTGCTAAATGCTCTCCCTGTCATGTCCATTGTTCTGAAAACACTTAGTGCATTCTGATGCACCTCCAGCTACCTGCACCTGTGTCTAAGAGTACATTTCCTATCAATCCTATCCCCCAACTATCACAGCCTACGTGTGATTGGAGTTTTATCTAAAATCTGACACTTCACTTGAGAATATTTTCTGAGATCTATGTCAGAAATATATAGACACAGTATTTCTTTTGTTTCACTTATTTCTTTTCAGAATACTGCCATGAATTCCTGAAATGAAGTAGAAGATTTTATATAATTGGAATGTTAAATGAATAGGCCCCTTTTGGTAGGAAATCACTGAGGATGGTGACTGCAACCATGAAATCAAGAGACAGTTGCTTCCTGGCAGGAAAGCTGCAACAAACCTAGACAGTGTGTTGAAAAGCAGAGACTTCACTTTTCCAACAAAGGTCCGTATGGTCAAGGCTATGGTCTTGTGTGTGTATGTTTACTTAAATGCATACACACAATGGCCTCACCTATGGCTTTGGAAGGATGATACCAGCACTATGGAGTCCAGTCATCACAGTCAGAATGGAGACTTCTGAATGGAGATGCAAGATACCTGTGTTCTATTTAATTCCTCATTTGCCATCAACCTTTTTAGTGCAAGTCACTGTACTGGCTCCAGTTTCCTCTTTGATAAAGTTCAGAAGCTAGTCAAATTATTTCTGTGGCTCTTTTCTGTTTGAAAAGCTTGCAGGGGACTATTTACAAAGATGTGGACCTGGTAAGAGAGACCTGAATGGTTGAGGGCAGGATCCATAATGACCAACTAGAGAGTGCTCATGAGGGGCCCTTCCTGACAGGACACTGCTTTGTGGGGAGCAGACAGCCTGAAGCAACCTCCTTGGGATTGAAGGGGAGAAGGTGAGAATAAAGCCAAAGCTCACTCTCCTCGCCTCCTTCAGGTCCCTCTGGGGCACCCTGTTACCCAAACCCAACAGGAACTCTAAAGGTTAGGAAATCTTGTGGTCACCGTAGGTCAACTTCAGGGCACAGAGCAGGTTGGGTAAGGGTAGTGAATAGACCCAGAGGTTCACATGGAAGGGCTCGTGCCCACTAGCCCTGCCTCCTACTATCTATAAGTCCACTGTGGACTCAAGGTGGTATTAGCTTCCTCAGCAGCATCAGTTCCCTCCTTTTTTCTTCTATCCCGAATAAAGCAGATCCAACTTCAGCCAAATATGTCTAAGTCAGTTTTAAGGTCCTCACTTTTAGTGACCCGGCGCACTAAGCGCGGCTGAGAGGAGTTACCCCACGTCCGAGGTCAGGGGCAGCCGAGAGTGCCAGGCTGCAACCGCGCACGAACGGCCGAGAGGAGCTACCCAAGTCCGAGGTCAGTGGCAGCTGGCAGGAGACACCCCGCGTCCAAGGTCAGGGGCGGTGGCCGAGAGGACTACCCTACGTCCGAGGTCAGTGGCGGCTGGGAGGAGACACCCCGTGACGGAGGTCAGGGGCAGCGGCTGAGAGGAGCTACCCTGCATCCGAGGTCAGGGGTGGCCGGGAGGAGCCACCTCGCACTGGAGGCCAGGGGCGGCACCCAAGGCCAGGGGCAGTGCCCGAGGCCAGTGGTGGCGGCCGGGAGGAGCAACCCAAGGAGCCATGGCTGCGTGAGCGCAGGAGGGCCTAGAGGAGCTATCCCACGTTGAAGGTCAGGAAGGGCGGTGGTAAGGAGATACCCCTTGTCCAAGGTAAGGAGCAGCGGCTGTGCTTTGCTGGAGCAGCCGTGAAGAGATACCCCACGTCCAAGGTAAGAGGAACCCAAGTAAGATGGTAGGTGTTGCAAGAGGGCATCAGAGGGCAGACACACTGAAACCATACTCACAGAAAACTAGTGAATCTAATCACACTAGGACCACAGCTTTGTCTAACTGAAGGAAACCAAGCCATGCCTCTGGGGCAACCCAAGATGGGCGGGTCATGGTGGAGAGGTCTGACAGAATGTGGTCCACTGGAGAAGGGAATGGCAAACCACTTCAGGATTCTTGCCTTGAGAACCCCATGAACAGTATGAAAAGGCAAAATGATAGGATACTGAAAGAGGAACTCCCCAGGTCAGTAGGTGCCCAATATGCTACTGGAGATCAGTGGAGAAATAACTCCAGAAAGAATGAAGGGATGAAGTCAAAGCAAAAACAATATCCAGCTGTGGACGTGACTGGTGATAGAAGCAAGATCCAACACTGTAAAGAGCAATATTGCATAGGAACCTGGAATGTCAAGTCCGTGAATCAAGGCAAATTGGAAGTGGTCAAACAAGAGATGGCAAGGGTGAACATCGACATTCTAGGAATCAGCGAACTAAAATGGACTGGAATGGGTGAATTTAACTCAGATGACCATTATATCTACTACTGTGGGCAAGAATCCCTCAGAAAAAATGGAGTAGCCATCATGGTCAACAAAAGAGTCCGAAATGCAGTACTTGGATGCAATCTCAAAAATGACTGATCTCTGTTCATCTCCAAGGCAAACCATTCAATATCAGTTATCCAAGTCTATGCCCCAACCAGTAACGTGGAAGAAGCTGAAGCTGAACGGTTTTATGAAGACCTACAAGACCTTTTAGAACTAACACCCATAAAAGATGTCCTTTTCATTGTAGGGGACTGGAATGCAAAAGTAAGAAGTCAAGAAACACCTGGAGTAACAGGCAAATTTGGCCTTGAATGCGGAATTAAGCAGGGCAAGACTAATAGAGTTTTGCCAAGAAAATGTACTGGACATAGCAAACACCCTCTTCCAACAACACAAGAGGAGACTCTACACGTGGACATCACCAGATGGTCAACAATGAAATCAGACTGATTATATTCTACGCAGCCAAAGATGGAGAAGCTCTATACAGTCAACAAAAACAAGACTAGGAGCTGACTGTGGCTCATATCATGAACTCCTTATTACCAAATTCAGACTCAAATCGAAAAAAGTAGGGAAAACTGCTAGACCATTCAGGTATGACCTCAATCAAATTCCTTATGATTATACAGTAGAAGTGAGAAATAGATTTAAGGGTCTAGATCTGATAGACAGAGTGCCTGATGAACTATGGACGGAGGTTTGTGACATTGTACAGGAGACAGGGATCAAGACCATCCCTATGGAAAGGATATGCAAAAAAGCAAAATGGCTGTCTGGGGAGGCCTTACAAATAGCTGTGAAAAGAAGAGAGGTGAAAAGCAAAGGAGAAAAGGAAAAATATAAGCATCTGAATGCAGAGTTCCAGAGAATAGCAAGAAGAGATAAGAAAGCCTTCTTCAGCGATCAGTGCAAAGAAATAGAGGAAAAGAACAGAATGGGAAAGACTAGAGATCTCTTCAAGAAAATTAGAGATACCAAGGGAACATTTCATGCCCAGATGGGCTCGAGAAAGGACAGAAATGGTCTGGACCTAACAGAAGCAGAAGATATTAGGAAGAGGTGGCAAGGATACACTGAAGAACTGTACAAAAAAGATCTTCACGACCCAGATAATCACGATGGTGTGATCACTAATCTAGAGCCAGACATCCTGGAATGTGAAGTCGAATGGGCCTTGGAAAGCATCGCTACAAACAAAGCTAGTGGAGGTGATGGAATTCCAGTGGAGCTATTTCAAATCCTGAAAGATGATGGTGTGAAAGTGCTGCACTCAATATGCCAGCAAATTGGGAAAACTATGCAGTGGCCACAGGACTGGAAAAGGTCAGTTTTCATTCTAATTCCAAAGAAAGGCAATGCCAAAGAATGTTCAAACTACTGCACAATTGCACTCATCTCACATGCTAGTAAAGTAATGCTCAAAATTCTCCAAGCCAGGCTTCAGCAATACGTGAACTGTGAAATTCCTGATGTTCAAGCTGGTTTTAGAAAAGGCAGAGGAACCAGAGATCAAATTGCCAACATC
>SJYQ01028631.1:26725-38331 GCA_006410935.1 Redunca redunca
TTGGACTGCAAGGAGATCCAACCAGTCCATTCTGAAGGAGATCAGCCCTGGGATTTCTTTGGAGGGAATGATGCTGAAGTTGAAACTCCAGTACTTTGGCCACCTCCTGCGAAGAGTTGACTCATTGGAAAAGACTCTGATGCTGGGAGGGATTGGGGGCAGGAGGAGAAGGAGACGACCGAGGATGAGATGGCTGGATGGCATCACTGACTCAATGGATGTGAGTCTGAGGGGACTCTGGGGGTTGGTGATGGATAGGGAGGCCTGGCGTGCTGTGATTCATAGGGTCACAAAGAGTTGGACATGACTGACTGAATTGAACTGATATATATGTACTTCTGTTAATAACACATAGCTAATCAGGCTTTGGAATGTACTGATCCTGCATTCCATCCTTCAGTTTCATTCCCCACCCTGGGTACCCAACTCAGATTCCCATGGCCCTTTCCTTTCACTGTGTCAAGAGCCTCTTAATTAACCTTTTTGATTCTGCTTGTGGAATCAAATTTTAAAGGTAGAACTCAAATCCTTTTCCTTTCCAAAACTCTTCAATGAGCCCTCTTGTCTGAGGCTCTCATCTGAAGTCTTGAACATGGCCTCAGACCTCCAACATCCCATGATCTGGATGAAACTCCTCCTTTCACTCTCATCCTTGGCCTACCTTTATGGCCCTGTATTCCTGCAAACCAAGCCGTCCTGCTGTCTGTCCTGTCTCCATGAGGATAATCCTAGTTAAGGGCACCTGGTGTGTGGTGGCTCAGATGGTAAAGCGTCTGCCTACAATGCGGGAGATCTGGGTTCAATCCCTGGGTCAGGAAGATCTCCTGGAGAAGGAAATGGCAACCCACTCCAGTATTCTTGCCTGGAGAATCCCATGGACAGAGAAGCCTGGTAGTCTACGGTCCATGGGGTCGCAAAGAGTCGGACAAGACTGAGCAACTTCAACTTCACAGTGTGTGTGTTGGGAGCTGTCCTAGGTACCTCACCTACACAATTTCATTTACTCCTCACCAATGACCAGTCAGTCCCTTCCTCCTGGCTAAAATGGAACAAATGTAACACAAAAAATTTATAGTGAGCACGAAAGTCAGAAAGAGAAATCCCAGATGCTAGAAGCAACTCCAGGGAGGTGAGCAAGAACTAAATCCAGAGACAATGAGAGGACTGGAACTCAGAATGTCCCACCGGGGACCTTACATCCAGGTAGGGTGGGGGAGCTAGAAGTGCCCTCTACACAAAGCCAGGGATCTCTAAGCATTGTGCCTCCACCACTAGAGGAAAATTCCACTCTTTGGCTCATGGCTCTGACAAGGAAGGGTTGCTCATTCAACGTGGGGGAATAAAAAATCCTCACCAAAAATGTAAACTCCACACTGCCCATGTGCAGCTGTGTCCACATTATTAATGCACTGTGGGAATCCTGAGCCCATAAGTTAATATAAAAAATGGCAGGCTAGACCTGCACAACTGTATCATATTGTTACAGAGACAATGGTTCTCCTGCAAAACTCTTCCTGAAGATGATCCCCCACAAGAAACTTCCAGTTGCATAGAAAACAAGCTCTCAGTGCAGTAATGTACAGAGATTTCACACACTAAAAATGCAAATAGTAGGACATCTTGAGCCCCTTGCTTAGGGAGATGAGAGCAGTAACAACCCTGTAGGAGGCAAAACTGAGATTTCATTTTAAAATAACAGAAAAATTTATAAAAAGAACCAAATGAAAATTATGAGATTAAAAACTAATATTCATAGAAGGATGAGGATTAAACAGGAGGCTAACCTTAGTCATGAGCTGATGAACGACAGGCAGACCTGGGGAAATCATTTAAACCTACAGTGACACTTCAGGGCAGGCAATTGTTTGTCCTTGTTAACACAGGAAGAGTTAGGAAACTTTCTCAGGAGGGCACCTCAGATCTGTTCTACCCAGCAGCATGCTGGGGCTGGTTTGCACCGCCTGGGAGAACCCTTTGGGTGCATCTCTTCCCGACTCCACTTTCAGTGCCATAAAATTAGTAGCTTGAAATTGACCACGGTAAGAGTATTTATACCACAGAAATTGCCAAATACTACTGTTGGGGCTTCCCCGCCCTTAGAGAGTCTGTTAAACATTTACTAGCATATCTAGCACTGGTCTGACCTGTGCTCATTTAAATTGGAAGTCATGATGTAATCTCCTGCAGGGTACTTGTGGGACATACCAAGAATGAGGCTGGCTGAAGGGGCTCACAGTGTGGGCTTTGTGACCTTGCTAAAGTGAGCAACTGCCACAAAGCTCTTTGTATTAGGTGGGCTGCAGACCCAGTGCTAACATCTTCTGATTTCTTTAAGAGCAGCTGCAAAGTCCAGAATTTTATGTAAAATCTCAATTTTTAAACACTGGCAGCAGATTCAAAAAATTTTTAAGACATTGCTCAGGCCAAAAAATAAAATAAAACCCACATCTGCTGGCTAAATTTGGCCATGGGCTGCCAGTTTGTAATTTCTAGTTTCAGCCAATAAACTCCATTGCTTTGTGTTATTGTTTCTTTCTCTAAATGCCTTCCTCCCCTCAAAATCTAGCTTAAATGATAGTTTCTCCATGTTTCATCCCAGAGTTGTCCATCTAAAAGTTATCTTCTGAACACTAAAAAGATGGCTCTGAACACATAAGTATTTTCTTTAAGGGAAATGTATATGTTTTAAGTATTTTACAGAAAATACTTCTGTGTTTGATATTATCTGTGCATACATTTTTCTTTTCTGGTAGTGTGTAACTTCCCTGAAGATGAAGATCTATGTCTTGGTCATCTTTGTTTCCCTGGAAATGGTCAGCAAGCCTCTTGTATATAGTAGACATTCAATAAGTATTAGATAAAACTTAATACTAGAAACTCAGGAGATGTTCATTTGAATCACATTTTATATTTGCCTTCAGAATTATGACTCATATCCTTAGCTAGTAAGACTAGGAAATTTCAAAGCCATGTTGGTAGCACAGAAGATGTTTCTCATCATTCCTAGTTTTATGAGACGTGCTCAAGGGAAACTATTTTCTTGTGTGTATTGATGCAGGTGAGTGGGTGTTTTTGCATTAAGCTTTGTTATCCAATGAAGTGACTTTCCATAGTCATGGTTGACTGAGATGTTAGAATATAAAGCATTTTCCTATTTAGTTAAACTTGTTTTCCTTGATCAGAATGAAACTTATTAAAATCAAAACATAATATTTACTAATATTTGTACTTAGAATTTTTTTAAGTTTTTAATTTTAAAGTATAATGTATTGTAGAGAAAAATGTAAAGGAATACAAGCACTTTGGTGTAAATCTAAAATTAAAATTTGAGAGTTACTACTTTTTCTCCTCCCTTTCTTATGTTGTTTAAAATAAAGACTTTTTAATTCTTTCTCTCACTTTCAATGCAGTAGATCTGTAAATCTTGCAGCTCTTCGTCTCTTAAAGTTCCCTTGGGATCTTCAAATGTCCTTGGATAATCTTTCCCTGACTGCTTTCTGCTAATTTTAGAAAAGAATTAGTTATCTCTAAATTCCAAGAAGTACAAGGATTCCTTTTGAAACCATGTAAGAGTCCCTGTGTCCTTGTTTTGAAGCAAAAGGCTGACTTAAGAGTTAATGATTGGGAAATGGGAAGCTCTAGAAACAAAGAACAGCTGTTGGGCTGGGGAACTGGTAACAATTTACACTAGGATTCTGCCAGAGAGCAGAATCACTGAACTCCCAGTTCCCTGACAGATAGAGATAAAGACCTGACACTCACTCCTAAATTGTTTTTACAGGAAGCAGACACCCACCGCACCCCCAGATGAAAACAGTTGACCGCAAGAAAACAGACCCTAGACTGGTTAGAAGCGGAAGGTTGATGATGCTTGAAACTTCATCAAGATGCCAGTTCAGTTCAGTTCAGTTCAGTCACTCAGTTGTGTCTGACTCTTTGCGACCCCATGAATTGCAGCACGCCAGGCCTCCCTGTCCATCACTAACTCCTGGAGTTCACTCAGACTCACGTCCATCAAGTCAGTGATGCCATCCAGCCATCTCATCCTCGGTCGTCTCCTTCTCCTCCTGCCCCCAATCCCTCCCAGCATCAGAGTCTTTTCCAATGAGTCAACTCTTCGCATGAGGTGGCCAAAGTATTGGAGTTTCAGCTTTAGCATCGTTCCTTCCAAAGAAATCCCAGGGTTGATCTCCTTCAGAATGGACTGGTTGGATCTCCTTGCCAACCAACCCCAAAATTGTCCCTGAACTGATCACTCCCTGCTCTTTGAACACTATAGAACTCCTTGCTACCCTCTCCAAGTACCCTCCTGTGGGTCACACAGTCTTGAGAGCATTAGCCTTCTGTGGCCCCTTTGCCTGACAAAGCAATAAAGGCTACTCTTTTCTACTTCACCCAAAAGTCTGTCACCATGTTTCTATTCACCTTTGGTGAACCAAGGCTGAATTTTGGCCACACTTCTCTTTCGTGGTTAGGGTTAGCTACATACCATCTGTTTCCTCAAAAGTATTTTTTTTTCCCCCTAAGCAGGACAAATAGAGCCTTCTATTCTTAACTGGTTTCTGTTTTCTGTTAAAGAGTTTGGAATTAGGAAAACCCCAACCTTATGAGTACTCTGTTAAAAATAGACTTAAGCAAAACAGTAAAATGATATTAAACATAAGGCCAAAAGTTTTCTCCTCACTTAATGCTTAACTTTATTATTTGCATCCTTTGGGACAAGGTGGTCAAAATGAAAGCATAGGCTAGTCATCTTTTCCAAACCTGCTTACAACCTACTTACTTGTTTTGAAATGGAATCTACTTTCAGCTATTACATAATTTTTTAAATTGTAAAAATTTAGTCTGAAAATGGCTTACAAAGTGTTGTTTAAGTATCCATTGACTTTTCTTCTCACAGTTAAGAAAGATTTTGACTCTGCTAGCCCCTCAAGTTATCTTATTTCTAAAGCTTTGGAGAGTCATGTGCATGAGTCCTGTGCACTGTGTACAATCTTGTAAAAATAGGTAGCACATTCATTCCACAAGTATATGTTGAGGAGAATTTGCTCTTCGGGCACTAGCTACACAGTGGTGAACCAAACAGGAAGGGCCGAGACAGGCCCTGCCCTGTGCTGTCAACAGCGTTCAGCCATGCAGGGACTGAGCCTACAACGTGGAAACTCACTATCACATTTTAACTTCAATTGTAAAACAGCTTTGACACACGATGCATTTGCTTTCAATTGTCAGTACGAGGTGATTACCATCATAGCCAAGACCTAAGTTATTCAAGTTGAAAGGAAACTTTTCATAACATGTACCTTTATCATCAGTGTCAGTTTACCCCATCAGCTGAGGTCCCCAGTCTCTGCTCCTTACTGATGATCTTCTGCTGCACCAAACTGGACTGATCATCCCTGTAAAACAGACAGACAAACACTGGATGTGTGTGGTGGAGGAAAACCGGTCACCCCAATGGGGATGGTTACCTTTTGCCTTTGCTTCTTTCAGATAAGCACCTTGAACTGGAAGTCTGGGAAGTTTCCTTCATCCAGGCTGGAATTAATTATTTTGAAACAGCGTAAATTAAATGGTGAGGTTTGTTGTCATTTATGTTGTTATTGCCCAACCCCCTTATGTACCTTCTCACTATTTAATATTGTCCTTCAGGACAGTCATGTTGTATCCATAGCTCCAGAAAGTCATAGACTCCAGTGAGGTTCAGTAAACAAGGGAGATTCAGCTTTAAATAATATGTATCCCGCCTCCTTCTTTGATTGCTGAGGGATCTGAGGCTCAGAGAGGTGAAATGGACTCCCAAGGGCACAAAGCTGGTCAAGGAGCTTTGTTCCCTTCCTCTTAGTCTACATAAAAAGAATGATGCTCTCAATACGACAATCCCTTATTTTATGGGTCCTTATCATGTTACTCTATTACAGTTATAGTTGTGGAATATTAACTTCACTAGTGCAATATGTCTACCAAATACAAAAGTTTCAGGCTTTATTCCATGAAGGACATTTTACTGCTCAGCTCATGACTGATTTTGAGTTGGCTTATCTTAATGGACAATGCTAGTGACTTGAGAATTAACCAAAAGAGATGTTCTGTTTACCCCAGCTTATTTTTTGGAAGTCAAAGGAAAGGGGAAAACTAAAAGTGTTTGGAGTTAGCATATATTGCTTCCAGCTTATGCTCGGAGTTAGCTGGACCAGTTAGCTCTTGCTCTTATTCCACTGAGGAAATAGTGTTCACATGGCTGAAAGGAAGTGGCTGAAAGTAGAACTGCCCAGACTTGTATGCCGGGTGGGTAATAAGTCAGAACTTCTCTTGCCTATTAAGTTGAACCACATGAAATTGTCCATAGTGCACCACTTTTGACCTACAAAAGTAGTAATTTTATATGACTTAATCTAATTTTTCTTTCCCTCTTTCCCTTTTTATCCTCCCAAACTGTTGCAAGTATTTTTCTTTGGCCTGGTGTAGGATCAATTCTTTGGCTTACTATCAAAAACTCTCACTTGTTCTCTCCTCTTGCCCTTAAAAGCTTTCAGGCTCAATGTCAAAGATTTGCTCCTTGAAAAGCACAGCTGGATTCAACCAAGGTTGAATTGGTTGGAAAATCAATAGTCCAGCACTGTTTCCTCACTGGAAATGGTTCAACCCAATGATCGGGGTTAACATGCTTAATACAAACATATCTTGAGAGATAGTACAGCTCTCATCCTGCCTGGGCAGGTGGAGACATGGCACCTCTATCTTATTATCCAGAAGAATATTATGGTTGGACCTCTACCACATAGAGGTTTGAATGGGGCACCCTATATTTCATAAGAAAAGGAGTATGCTGAGTTGTGCTTATCAGGTAACCAAACCTGTATGTAACCTATGAACATCAGGCCAACTGTTGGGAGGGCTCTTGGTCAGGGAGAGGTAGATAATCCTACCACAGCCATATGAGGAACCAATTCTTAGGATAAATCTCAAAATCTCAGTTGACTGCCTTAGTCCCTTCATCTTTAAAACAGAGGAGCCAAAGAAACTTGCCTAAGATCAGAAATGAATTCAAGGTTGCCTGTGAAGACACATAAGGCCTGGTAACAGAAGTAGTTCTTGGTTGTAGAAATAGAGCAAAAGGATGACAATTCTGATTAAGTACTCAGGGTCAACTAGCATTGGGGAAGGAGAAGGTGGGATGAATCCAACACTGGATGCTCTTGCTTTTTAAAAACATTGAAGTGTAGCTGATTTACAATACTGTGTTAATTTCTGGTGTGCAGCAGAATGATTCAGATATAAGTATATATACTTTTAAAGATTTTTTTCCATTATAGGTTATTACAAGATATTGAATATAATTCCCTTTGCTACATAGTAAGTCCTTGTTGTTAACCTATNTTGTTGTTAACCTATTATATATATAATATATATATATCTTATACATATATTATATATATAGCAGTATGTATCTTTTAATTCCCTATTCCTAATTTATTCCTCCCTCCCTTTACCGTTTCCCTTTGGTAGTCATAGGTTTGCTTTCTATGTCTGTTAGTCTATTTTGTAGATAAATTCATTTGTATTATTTTTTAGATTCTACATGTAAGTGCTATTATATAATATTTGTTTTTGCGTGACTTATTTTACTTAGGATGATATTGTCTAGGTCTGTCCATGTCCCTGCAGTTGGCAATATTTTATTTCTTCTTTATGGTTGAGTAATATTTCATCTTATACTTGGCATGAGTGCGTGTGCTCAGTCACTTCAATTGTGTCTGACTCTTTGTGACCCTATGACTGTAGGTCACTGGACTTCTCTGCCCACGGCATTCTCCAGGCAAGAATACTGGAGTACGTTGCCAGGCCCTCCTCCAGGGGATCTTTCCGACCCAGGAATTGAACCCAGGTCTCCTACATTGCAGGCAGATTCTTTACCACTGAGCCAATGGGGAAGCTCCATGCTGCTGCTGCTGCTGCTGCTGCTAAGTTGCTTCAGTCGTGTCCGACTCTCTGTGCGACCCCATAGACAGCTGCCCACCAGGCTCCTCCGTCCCTGGGATTCTCCAGGCAAGAATACTGGAGTGGGTTGCCATTTCCTCCTCCAGGGGAAGCTCCATATTTGGTACCAAAACTTTATCCATTCATCTGTTGATGGACACTTAGTTTGCCTCCATCTCTTGGCTATTGTAAATAGTGCTGCTATGAATATTGGGGTGCATGTATCTTTTTGAATTAGAGTTTTTATTTTTTCTGGATTTATGCCCAGGGTTGGGATTGCTGGGTCACATGGTAGCTCATATTTTAGGTTTTTTAAGGAAACTCCGTACTATTTTCCATAGTGATGTCACCAATTTACATTTCCACCAACAGCATAAGAGGGTTATATTTTCTCAAACCTCCTCCAGCGTTTATTATTTGTAGATGTTTTCATGATAGTCATTCTGACTGGTATGAGGTGATAATCTCATTGTAATTTTTATTTGCATTTCTCTGATAATTAGCGATGCTGAGTGTCTTTTCATGTGTCTGGTGGCCATCTATATGTCTTCTTTGACTAATGTCTATTTAGGTCTTCTGCCCACTTTTTTAGCAGGTTGTTTGTTTTTTAGATATTGAGTGGTATGAGCTGTGTATATTTTGGAAATAAAACCCTTGTCTGTTGTATCATTTGCAAATATTTTCTCCTACGAGTTGTCTTTTTTTTCTTTCTTTCCTTTTTTTTTTTTTTTTGATGTTTTCCTTTGCTGTGCATTAGGTTCGCTTGCTTATTTTTGCTTTTATTTCTTTTGCCTCAGGATACTGATCTAAGAAAATATTGCTATGATTTATGTCAGAGAAAGTTTTGCCTATGTTCTCTTCTTGGAGTTAAATGTGGTCGTATCTTATACTTAGGTCTTTCAACCATTTTGAGTTTATTTTTAATATAGTATGAGGGAATGTTCTAATTTCATTGATTGGCATGTAGCTATACAGCTTTCCCAACACCAGCTGCTGTGGGGACTGTCTTTTCTCCATTGTACATTCTTGCCTCTTTTGTCAAAGATTAACTAAATGTAGTGTGAGTTTATTTCTGGGTTACTTTGTTCCATATGTCTGTACCAATACCATGCTGTCTTGATTATTATAAGTTGGTAGTATTATCTGAAGTGTGGGAGGATTATGCCTCCAGCTTTGTTCTTTTTTCCTCAGGATTGCTTTGGCAATGCTGGGTCTTTTGTTTTTCCATATAAATTTTAGGATTATTTGTTCTACTTTTGTGAAAAATGTCATGGGTAATTTGATAGAAATTGCATTAAATCTGTAGACTGTTTTGAGTAATAAGAACATTTTAACAATTTTCATTCTCCTAACCCAAGAGCATGGAATATCTTTCCATTTCTTTGAATCATCTTTAATTTCCTCTATCAGTGTCCTATAGTTCTCAGTGTATCAGTCTTTCACCTCCTTGGTTCGGTTTACTCTAAGGGTGTTTTTTTTAGATGTAATTTTAAACGAGATTCCCCTCCCCTCCCATTTTCTCTTTCTGATAATTCATCATTAGTGTAAAGAAATGGAACAGATTTCTGATATCCTGATGCTCTTGCTTTTATTTTAGGCACTGAATAAATTGGATCAATAAAGCCTGGCCTTACAAAAATGTCTACCTTGGCTGTGGTTGGACTAATGAGCTTTAAGATTCTTCCTAAGTTCCAGGGGCTTCCCTGGTGGCTCAGAGGTTAAAGTGTGTGCCTCTAACACGGGAGACCTGGGTTCAATCCCTGGGTCGGGAAGATCCCCTGAAGAAGGAAATGGCAACCCACTCCAGTATTCTTGCCTGGAGAATCCCATGGACGGAAGAGCCTGGTGGGCTACAGTCCATGGGGTCACAAAGAGTTGGACACGACTGAGAGACTTACTAACTAACTAAGTTCCAGAAACCCTGCAAAGCAACCCAAAGTACTCAGCCTTCTCCACTCTTCACTGGCAGAAATAATCCAAGACACTGCCTTTTCCTCCAACCAACACACATTTATTAAGGTATATACCTTAATAAATATATACCTGGTATGCACCAAGTCTTATTCTATGCCAGTGGATATCAAATGTGGCCTCCAGACGAGCAGCCTTAACATTACCCAGACACTTACAAGAAACCCAAACTCTCAGGCCCATCCATAACCCACTGGATCAGAAGTCCTGGGAGTGGTACCCAGTGTCTATGTCCTAACAAGTCCTTCAGGTGATTCTGGAGTAACCCTAAAAATGGAGAATGTTCTGGTGGTGGGACATGGCCAAAGTAGCAGCCCTGCCGGGCATGACTTCAGTGGCCTTGTTCCTGTGTGGTAAAGATCATAAAATGTTCCTGATAAACTGCTGCTCAGAAAGAATTCATTAAGGTTGCCAACCGATGAAAAGGAGTCCACACTGATGAAGAATTTATGTTTTGGTAAAATGTCACCATGTCCTCTGAAGCTCTGCCACATATTAGGAAATTCTGAAATTGTTTAGCCATGATATAATGTAATTTTGCTGTGAACAAGTTTAAGAGCCTTGATGAGTATTTTTCCTCTTTCTGCTGGTCCTTAACTGTAGCCTGTAATGCAGTTTTGATACTAGAAAATAATACTTCTTAGGATTGCCTCCATCTGAAAACTGAGGCTATAGCTGAAAAACTCTTCCATCAGTGCTTTTAAAAATGTATGACCTGTTATGTTTTGTTTCCTCCCTCCCTCCCTTCCCGCTTTCCCTATTTTATATCAGCAATTTTAAATCTGATGAGATGTCTCTATCTGCCAGCACTCATCTAAATTTATCTCACCTACCTGTTCCTTTTCTGGAAAAGAAGCAACAAAAGGAATAGGTCTGTTATATAAACATTCATTATAAGAAAATATACATCATAGTGAAGAAACCTTTATAGGTACTTGCTTTCTACATCACCACAACAAGCTATGCCTTGTAACTATTTCCCTTTGCACGTAGGACACCAAGGTTTGGAGAGAGAGTGTGACCTGTCCACGATCCAGCTGATAAATGGCAATGGAACTAGAGTCTATATATTGCTCAGAATTTCTGCCTTCTAACCTCATGTGTGCCCACTAGGTTTCAACATAGTTTCACATTTAGCTTGGCTTGTTTTCATTTGTACCCAAGGAGAGCTTGTTCTGCATATGGGGGGACAGGGGGTACATGAGTAATCTCTGTACCTTTTGCTTAATTTTGCTGTGAACCTGAAATTGCTCTAAAAATAGTGTATTTAAAAAGTTGAATTTATCCTTAGAGAATGGAAACATGATTCTTAAATGTTTTCCCCTTCCATCTATGTGGTACACACCATCTGGCAGCTGAGAAATTATTACAGGAATTTGGATATCAGTCTGGTATCATTTTTTGAAATATAGTTGATTTAGTGGGTGAAGGATAAGTTAAACAGATAAGGAGAAAAGGCCAAACTAACCCATCTAACTCTNTAAACAGATAAGGAGAAAAGGCCAAACTAACCCATCTAACTCTGCACATGTCCATTTAGCTAAGTTGAGAAAGCTTTAGAAAAACAAAACAAAACAACAACAACAACAACAACAAAGAAACAAACACCTAAACCTCCCTCAACTTTGCAATAAGGAAAAACATCGTCAGCAATT
>SJYQ01028637.1:8734-39688 GCA_006410935.1 Redunca redunca
GTTTGCTTGCAATATTTGGTAATCCTAAAAGTAATGTCTTTGTTTACTTAAATAAATGGGAATGTAGCTTAATACTTGCAATAGTTTAGTCTGAGAAATAAATATCAGTAAAATTTTAGACTGAGTTACACAAATGAAGATAGCAAATGAGATTTTTATTCTAAATTGTTTCTTTGACTTGGCATTATTTTTAATGCAGTGAAGTTTATGTAGTAATATATTTTATAAGTTGAAATTGATAGCCAGATACGATCAAAGATAAAAATAAAATTCAAATTCCCTAACCCTTTGCCTTCTATCCTATACCCAGTCCTAATTCTTTCCAGTTGTCCATACTGTCAGTCCTTACATTCAACCTGTGGAGAGACAAAACTGGGTAACAGTGAAGAAACGTTTGTTCACAGTTAGGACTTCCAGCTTCATCTAAGTTCTCTGTGTTTTTTACATCTCTGCACCTTCCAGACTTTCGTTGTTCTTGAATTCCCTGTTCATTCTCTGTAGATCCATCTTCCACTTTATAGAGAAACAGTCCATCATGGTGAACTCCAGCTTCCCTCCCCACCTCCTAAAGGTTTTCTCTTCCAATCTTGTCTCCTTCCTATCCCATTTTAGAGGAAGTAGTGCCCTTCATGTTCAAAAAACTCAGTCTAGATTTCAAACTTCCCAATCCTGGGACTTTACTGTCAGTTATTTTGTCTGTATCTCATGTCATCAACCTCGTTCTTCAATGCCTGTAAACATTCTAAATCATTCTTATTCCGAAATACCCTCCCTTAAACTTGTACCCGTCACCAGGCCTCGGTTTACCCTTCTCTATATGGCTGCATGTCCTATAAAATAGCTTTTGTCTCTGTTTATATTGTATCTTCAACTACTGTGGCTGCCTTTACCACCACTTCACTGAAACCACCTCTGTTAAAAATCACTAGTGATTTCATGAATGTCACATCTGGTGCTTTTTTCTTGCATTGATAATGAAATATAAACTATTTAGTAATGTGCATTACACATATATGTGCAACTTAACAAATAGCTATAAAGTGAAACCCACGTCATCACTATAGTCACGATAATGAACATATTCGTCACCCCTAAGTTTCCTCCTGCCCCCTTGCTATGCATTCTGCTCACCTCTCCCCACGCCACCCCCTTGTAGCCACTATCTGCTTTCTGTCACTACAGATGATCACGTTTTTAGAGTATTGTATAAATAGAATCATACAATTTGTATTTTTTAAATCTGATTTCTTTTACTCAGTGTAATTGAGACTCATCCATGTTGTAACAGGTACCAAGAATTCATTGATTTTTATTACCAAGTAGTATAGTTCATTGTGTGGATACATCACAATTGATTTTTCTCTTCACCTATTGTTTGATATTTAGTTTGTTTCTAGTTTTTGGCCATTACAAATAAAGCTGCTCTGAATATTCATGTATAAGTCTTTGTGTGGATATATGCATTCATTTCTCTTGGATAAGTACTGCTTAAAAAAAAAAGGAAAACAAAAAAACATGTAGAAGCTGAATAAGGCCTGCAGGCTAATTAACAGTGTTGTATCAGTGTTAGTTTCCTGGTTTGGACATTGTACTGTATTTGTGTGAGATGTTACCACTGGGGGAAGCTGGACAAAGGTTACCCAGGAATTTTTGTATTGTTTTTGCTACTCTTTGTGAATCTATCCTTTTTTAATAAAATATTTTTTAAAAAGTAGTTTATCTTAATGTATAAAGTTGAGAAAATACAGGTAGGTAAATAAGGAAAAACTCAAATTACCTGTATTTACATCATCTAGAAATAATCATAATAATATTTTGTTGTATTTCCGTTCAGTGTTCTTGACAGATTTTATTCCTCACTGTGGCTGTTTTTAACCAGTAGGATCGTGTTTTGTAACCTGGATAGCAGATGTGTTTCTTCTTCTTGCATGTTAATTTTATAGCGTTATGGAAACAGTTTATAAGTATGTACTCATTCAATTCAAGGTGTTTGCTTCTAATTTCTTTTCTTTCTTTTTCTGTCTCTAGTTGATGACAGTGCAATTTTGGATTGCCAGTTCAGTGAATTTTATCATACTCCTCCAACTGGTTTTGAAAAGATATTATTTGAACAGCAGATCTTCTGAATGTATTTGTTTTTGAAACTTGTATTTCTGCACTGTTAAAAGTGTTTACCATTTAATAAAGCTTTACCTGACATATAGATGAAAATATATTCTTAAAAATATTCTTGTTAATCTTGTCTAAGGAACCAGTGTATACACTATACCACCCTGAAGTTGTGATTTAAAATACTTGGGTTTTGTGATATGAAATCAGCATTTGGGGCAGTTTATTTAACTCTTATTTAAATAAATATAACTGTGGGTTTAATTAACAGTATTAAATGGAAATATGTATATAGATATTTAAAAGGGAGTCTTTCTTAATGTAAAATATTTGTATTGATAGAGACAGAGTTGGGTCGGTTTTTTGGTCATTCTGATGTTTAGACCTCATTAACTGTTTTAAGTCTGCAGTCCAATAATTTTGTGTCTCAGTGTCTTTTTTTATATAGAGTATAACAAAGTGACAAATTTATATTTATATTATTGGCAACTTCAGTTTTGGCAATTTATTTACTGTAAAATGTACCATTTTAAAAATGTTAATTGCTTGTTTTGTATGCCGTTGTTTTTAATTTTCTTTCTGAAAGGAGATAAATGTGGTAGTAATTATTGGAGCATTTTGTTGAAGACCATCATGCTGTGTTGTGTTACTTCAATACCTGAGTAAGTGGTGCTTGACTGGTGACAGTGTACACAGCAGACATTTAGAATAGTATGATACCTTCAGTTTAAATGGAAATGAGGTTATTCTTTTAAGGATTTTAATTTAAATGTGCATTTTTCTGTAAGGAATAATAAAATAATAGTAATTAAGGATTATTCAGTACTATATTAAATACATGTTCTTCCTGTTTTAATTATACTGTAAATTCACTTTGCCCTTGATTATTCAGAAGTTCAGAAATAAGTGAATCCTCTCCATGACCCTGACTGAGCCTTTGCTTAGTTTTCGGGAATAATTGCTATCCTTTAAAAAATACCCTACAAAGCTGAACAAATCACTGTCCATATCTTTGGGACAGTCTCCTTTGCAGATAGGCCAGGCAAGGATGCATGCATTTCGCTCATTTATCAACATGGAGCAGTATGTCGTACCAGAAAAACATCGCTTAAGAAGACCTGAATTGCAGTTTTGCCATCGGATCCCATTATCTCTTCAGGCAGTTTCCTCAGTTTCTCTGGATGCAGGTTCCCCATTTATAAAAGGGATAGTCATACCTTGTTGGTAAGATTCTGAAACTGGTTAAAATTACATATGCAAAACAGCCTCATCATCATCCGCACGTAATGAATGCAGCGTCTTTGTTGACTGCGCTCAGTGGTTTTCACAGTGTGGCCCTTAGACCATCAGCATCAGTCTTCCTTACCTGACAACTTGTTAGACGTGGACACTCAGGCCCCACCCCAAACCTATGGAATCAGAAACTGCTGGGGACGCACCCAGGAATCTGTTACAGGAACAAGCCCTTGTGATTCTGATCCACGCTAAAGATTGAGAACCACTGCTCAGGAGAGAATTCTTCGAGAATGATTGCCTACTATAAATTTTCTAAGGATTTAAGACTATTGTTGACACATAGACAAGAGAGTCCTGCACAATATTTATTGTTTATTTGATTGATAAAAATATAACAATTGGTTTTAAAACATAGATATATTTGAGTAACATATTTACGTAAATCCCAGATTTAACTCTGTAGATACGCAGAATTGAACTAACTTTATTATTTATGTATTTTTGCCTTTCTGACCTTGTAATTTTAATTAGTAAAGAACATGGTTGTTTTAGAAACATTTAATATAACTACTGCTTGTGTTCTTTATAATGTTACCTACCTCCGAATTATTTTTTTCAGAGCTAACCTTTTTTTTTTAATGATCATGTTCTTTTCTCAAGACTATCTTTGCTACCTCTAATCATACTGAATAGATACAGTACTAAAATTGGTATATGAGTTATGTCCATGACAACAGTTTGATGAAAATCCCACGGACGGAGGAGCCTGGTGGGCTGCAGTCCATGGGGTCGCCAAGAGTCGGACACGACTGAGCAACTTAACTTTCACTTTTCACTTTCATGCATTGGAGAAGGAAATGGCAACCCACTCCAGTGTTCTTGCCTGGAGAGTCCCAGGGACGGGAGAGCCTGGTGGGCTGCCGTCTATGGGGTCGCACAGAGACATGACTGAAGTGACTTAGCAGCAGCAGCAGATGTGCTTTTAATCTCTAGCTATCTAATTTCTTGTAGGAAAATTACCTATAACCTCAGTCTTACCTTGAGAAAAACATCAGATTCATAAAGGGGCATCCTACAAAATACTTAAGCAGTACTCTGCACTGTCATGGGCATCAAAAACAAGGGAAATCAGAGACACTCACACCCCAGGAAGCCTAAGGAAACAAGTCAATGTAATGTGCGAACCAGGAACAGAAAAGAATATTAGGTTAAAAACTAAGGAAATCTAAATACATCATGGGCTTTAGTTAATAATGTATCAATATGTTTATTACTTGTAATAGATGAACCATAAAAATGTAAGATGTTATTAACGGGGGAAATTGGAAGAGGGGACATATGGGAACTCTGTACTACTGTCTCAATTTTTCTGTGAATCTAAACTGTTCCAAAAAATAAAGTGTATTTAAAAACCTACATTCAGCTGGAAGAAAATTAAAGCCTTTCTTGAAGACAATAGAACGTTGGTATGGTATATACTTACAGCATAACTATTCAGTGATAGCTAAATAGAAACATAAATGGGACATAAAACATCCTTGTATTTTAACACAAAAATACCTGCATTTGTTCCTGGCTGAAGAAACTGTCCATTGTCTTGATTCTGTTTTTCACAGAAATCCACTTGTTCACACTGATGTAGCTTTTTATACTCACATTGAAAATTAGTGATTTATTATCCATGTTATTCTTTCAGTGATTTAAATATTGCAAGGGACTTGCAATGGCATATATGTGAAACAATGAACATCTCATAATAAGTTTACATTTTTAAAAACCAGAAAAGATACTGACTTTTAACTGCTGTCAGCTCACCGGTTAAGATTATTTGAATATATTTTCCACTTGGATTACAAGCTATTATCATTTAAGAATGATACAAAATATAATTTAAGGCATTTAAAAATCATTAACAAAAAACAAACGTATGATAGTGTTGCTCACATCTTTATTTTTTCTTTTAACTGCATGTTTACTTCTTAACGTAAGTCTAGGTATGGACCAGCAAAAGCATAGCTGAAAATTTGAGTGAAATCTTAGACTGTTCTTGACAAGCTACATTCAATAATTTCTTTTAATAATGTAAAAACACTAGATACTGTGAGAAGAAAATTTTTAATCAAAACTGTGGGAACTTTCCTGTACATAGTACTCATAGTGAAAGTGAAAGTCACTCAGTCATGTCCGACTGTGCAACCCCTGGAGAATCTCACGGCTGTAGGAGCCTGGTAGGCTGCAGTCCATGGGGTCGCTGAGAGTCGGACATGACTGAGCGACTTTGCTTTCACTTTTCACTTTCATGCATTGGAGAAGGCAGTGGCAACCCACTCCAGTGTTCTTGCCTGGAGAATCCCAGGGACGGGGGAGCCTGGTGGGCTGCCGCCTATGGGGTTGCACAGAGTCGGACACGACTGAAGCGACAGCAGCAGCAGCAGACTATACAGTCCATGGAATTCTCCAGGCCAGAATACTGGAGTGGGTAGCCTTTCCCTTCTCCAGGGTATCTTCCCAACCCAGGGATCGAACCCAGGTCTCCCGCATTGCAGGTGGATTCTTTACCAGCTGAGCCATAAGGGAGGCATAGTACTCATAAGTGGAATGTAATTAATTACCACTTATATTAATTTGCAATATTTATACAATCTCTAGAGAAATACTTTGGAGCTAAACGGGCTGTTCTCATGAATGAGTGGAAATAGAATCAATTGTCATCCAATAGGATATGAATATCCTTCAACTTGTTCTTTTAAAAAAACCAGGACCAAATTATTGAAATAATCAGTATAAACACAGCAATGTTAGATACAATTAGCAATATAAATGAATCACATACCATCCAAGATTTCTATAGATATTTGAAGGGAAAACTGTCCCAGTTTTGGCTGAAATGCATAATCTGTAAGTCCACAGGAATCATTACAATGTAGTCATTCAAAGATTGAATCATTTATGTATTGTTTCATAAATACTCAAACGCAATATTCTGTGCCCTCAAGGAACTCTAATTCATTCATAAGTATGGCTCTACAATACCCAAGATATACTAGTAAAATTTTTCCCATAGAGCCATACTTATGAATGAATCATTTCTTGTATCATATTTATGAATGAATTACAATTGTATGTCTAATATGATCCACAGTCAGGTAGGTGGGACCTCGCTCTTTCACTGCTGGGGCGTGGGGTTCAATCCTGTTGGGGAACAAAAATACATTCCTCAAGTGTGGCATGGCCAAATAACAAAACAAAACCCAAAGGCTTATGCATAGGAAAAAATATATACTATACACCAAAATGGGAATAAGATTACAGGGAACTAAGTCTTTCACTACAAATTTATCTTATAATTTTTTTTTACAATTAACATACCATTTGGGGAAAAAATAATTTTAAGAGAAGAGCAAAGTGACTATGGATGAAGCTCTGTGCACTACAGAACAGGGGGTTTGACATTCACACTGAAAAAATCTAAAAGGCCACAGTAAAATCACAACTCAAGTACAGGATATAATGTGTTTCGTGACAATTCACACACATGTATTTCAGCAAAGACAATCATAGATGTGTTTAAGATATCTGATGGTTCATCTCTTTAAATAATGGGTAATTTGTTTTCTATTGTCCTGCAGGCAGAGTTATTAGAAGGTAGAGGGAAGCAGATTTCCATTTAAGATGGACAAGAACTTGCCTATTTAGTTCACTATTGAAACTGCTGCCTTGCAAAGTAATGAACTTCTGGTCCCTGGAATTGTTTTAACCAGTGTTTTTAAAATGTAAGTTTTGTCCTTATTCAGGTATGGTGAGCGGGGGAATACTGCCATTGAATAAAGATAGTTTGTTATGGTTCCGAAGAGAGGGCATGCCATGCTACACAGGGACGCACAGGTAAGCATCAGAGTTGGTCAGGAGGCAGAAGGAGCATGGGAAGGTGTGGGCATCAGCCCGTGTGGTTCCCATGGGCAAGGCAGAGTAAGCACACTCAAGACTGTGTGCTGTGTGTGTGTGTGCTCAGTTGCTCAGTCAAGTCCAACTCTGTGTGGCCCCATAGGCTGTAGCCTCCAGGCTCCTCTGCCCATGGGCTTCTCTAGGCAGGAGTGCTGGAGTGGGCTTCCATATCCTCTGGAGAATCTTCCCGACCCAGGGATCGAACCTGCATCTCCAATGTCTCTTGCATTGCAGGTGGATTCTTTACCCACTGAGCCATCGGGGATTGGCTAGTGTGAAGAATTTCAGCAGGCTCTAGGGTACAGGGGCTGTCCCAGCTATCTGGTACCTGGCCCTGGGGTGAGTAGGACAAGGGAATGATTGACATGAATGTAAGAACCAGTTGGGAAAGTGGGGGCGCTGGATTGGTTGGTTTGCAAATGAAAGGCAGACTCCTGGGGTGAGTTGTTTGCTGTCTCTAGGAATTAACTTACCCTGGGTGAAGCAGTCCCTCCTCTGACAGTAAGGCTCCAGGAAAGCATCAGGAATACAGAAATAAGAAAATATAATTAATACAGAGGCTAGAGGATTATCCCAGAGACCCCATAACTATGGCTCCTCCTGGGTTAGAGACCAAACTAGATGCTTTCTAAAACTCGGTGATTCCGATTCACTCAGACTATTGCTGAGTCTCCAGACAAGTTAAACTGAAAGCAAGAAAATAGGAGATGCGGAATCTCCAGGGATTATGTAAGGGTTCGTCACATTAAATTTTGTGTTAATTCTGGAAAGCGGTGCTGCTGTGTGCTCAGCTGCCCAGTCAGTCATGTCCAACTCTTTGTGACCCCCATGTAGCCCTCCACTCTCCTCTGGCCATGGGATTCTCCAGGCAAGCATACTGGAGTGGGTTGCCATTTCCTGCTCCAGGAGATCTTCAAGCCCGAGTCTCCTGTGTCTACTGCGTTGGCGGGCAGGTGCTTTACCACTGAGCCACCAGGGAAGCCCACCCTGACAGTAGAGGCATCCTGTTTGTCTTGGATGATTAAGTGCTTCCATTACTTCTGCCACTCTGAGATCCAGTCTCTTCATTAGAATCGGAGAGACCATATCAGTGGTGGTATCTTTGACCTGACTTACCAAGGGGAGCAGCTCTTTGAGAGAGCTGGCAGGGGCTCCACTCGTGAAAGCACTCACTCAATGCTTTCGCGAAGCAGATGCGCTCTGGGCCTTGTCATGGAGCAGGATTGAACAACAATGTGATGAAATGTGAAGAAATACTTTGAACCATCTTCTGGGCTCTGTTCACAGTTGAATACCTTTTCACTAATATTACGGGCTCTTTAGATGTTGTAGACTTTTTACTGCATGGCAGAAGATTACAGAAAGATATTAGGATATTTCTTGAATCAAAGCCTCAGGAGGGCCAGAAACCAGAAAGGTTTCTGGATTCTTCAGCTGCCTTCATCCATGTCTCTTCTTTTTAAGATTCTGCCATCTTTATGCCATGTTCCCCATCCTCAGGCTTGGGTCTCCCCATTCACATTTCTAGAAGAACAAGCCAGTTTCCCTTCTGTTTTATCAGTTTTCCTGGAGCCGCCACTCCAAAACCAAATTCAGTTTCAGATTCAAAGGCATGCTTTTAACTGGCCTGCTTAGCAAGTATTTTGAAGAGCAAAGAACTTTCACATCAGTTTCCACAAACGCATCCAACATCATGCAATAAGCTGGGAACAGTGCTTGGGGAATTACCCAGTGGTATGTATAAACCTGAACAGGCTGTACTCACAAGGAAAAATATGTGATTTATCTAAGCATAGTAAATACTTCACAGTTTAGATTTCAGAAAAGGAATGTCTCATGTAAACAGTAGCAGTGGCTATCCCTATAGCAAAATTTCTAAGCATGAGAATACATCAGATTTTTCTAAAGAACGTTTGCTTAATCGTAGAAGAGGGAAGAAATTTGAAAAACATATTGCCCTTTCTTTTCTCATGTCATTTTCTTTACCATAAAATTACTATGCACTGAATTTCAAGACCAAGGCCATATCATTAAAGCTGTCGAATGTTGCAAATTCATACCATGACAGTTTGGTGTGTCGCTACTGGCAGACTTCTTTCTGGCCAGGGATGGAACCCAGGAACCCTGCACTGGTAGTCTTAGCCGCTGGACCACCACAGAAGTCCCAGCCACGCCTTTAAAGGAAAAATGTAAACTCTTTCATGCAGTCAGGTGAAACAGAATTGTGCTCTGTTAACTGTCTTCACTTTTGCCTACAGAATGTGGGGTCCTTGAAGTGCCTGGCATATATCGTTTTTAAACCAACTCCGTCATTTCAAAAGCAGATGGTAGGAATATTTGCCGAGAAGAACATACCTGAAACATTACGTTTTGATCCATGGGCAGTGAAGATTCCATTTGCCTGTTCTCTTCCACTTGGATTTTGGGCCTTATCCCTGTTGTACCCCCCTGATTAATACTTATTTTCTCAGGGTTCTGGTTTCGTGGTTTTTGGATGCCACTTCTTCCCAAGTGACTTGCTATCCCTGCATCTCTAAGAGGATCCCAGCAACTTAGCCCTTCCTTTTTTCCTTTTCCCATCTACTAAGTGGCTCAGACGGTAAAGAATCTGCCTGCGATGCAGGAGACCCAGGTTCGATCCCTTGGTCCCGAAGATTCCCTGGAGAAGGAAACAGCAACCCACTCCAGTATTCCTGCCTGGAGAATTTCACAGAGGAGCCTGGTGGGCTACAGTCCTTGGAACTGCAGAGTCGGACACGAATGAACAACTGTGACTTAAGTTGACTGCGCTTGCACTCACTGGTCTTTCAGTTCCTGGATTCCTTTGTTTCAATCAGTGGAGCTTCCAACCAAATTGGCACACTAACTCCTAAGCAAGCCAACCCACATGCTAGTCATAGAGTTGACTTGGAAATACTGTTCTGACTTCCAGACCTTTATGAAAATCACAGTGAGTTTAGACACTCCTGTAGATAAACCGTCTTTATTTTGATTAGTATTTTGCTGGTATATCATTTTGCATTCATTTACATACAGCCTTTGCATTTTCCTTATGCTTTAGGTTTCTCTCTTGTTAACAGCACATACTTAGATTTTTTAAAAAATCCAATGGTCAGTCTTTTTCTTAAACTGATTAATTTAGTTTGTGTATATTTGCTGTAATTATTTATATATTTAGACCTGTTTCTGTGATCTTAGTATTTTATTTCAGTCTGACTCACTTTTTCTGTACTTCCTGTTAACCCTTTCTTTAATAAGTATATATTCCCCCCAGTGACTCAGATGGTAGAGCATCTGCCTGCCATGCAGGAGACCCAGGATCCATCTCTGGGTCAGGAAGATCCCCTGGAGAAGGGAATGGCAACCCATTCCAGAATTCTTGCTTAAAGAATCCCATGGACAGAGGATCCTGGCGGGCTACAGTCCATGGGAATGCAAAGAGGTGGACACAACTGAGCGACTAACACTTTCACACCCCTAATAAGAGCAAGGCTTTACTATACACTCATATCTCTTCATCTCTAACCCCAGACCTACATTACGTCACTCTGTGTGTGCGTGCTAATTTGCTTCAGTCGTGTTGGACTCTTTTGTGACCTCATGGACTGTAGCCCACCAGGCTCCTCTGTCCCTGGGATTTCCCAAGCAGGAATATTGGAGTGAGTTGCCATTTCCTTCTCCAGGGGATCTTCCCCACCCAGGGACCGAACTCGTGTCTCCTGCAGGTTACACTGATACATTGGCAGGAGGGTTCTTCACCACTAGCACCTCCTGGGAAATCTGCATAGTGTTATTACCTACATTTTAATGCCAGTTTATGGGAAATATATATTCTTTTTTTCTTTAGTCATAGCTATTCTTGTAAGTCAAACAAATTTTACCAGTGTCTCTTGCAGCACCTAAAAGATTTTCTCCCCACTTATTTTAAGCTCTTTGTCCAAAACAGTTTCCAGTGTAGTCTTTATGTGATAAATTTTCTGGGGACTCCAGTGCCTGAGAATATTTTTTAATTATGCGCTGCTTTTGGTGGCAATTGGACAAAGGAAAGAGGCTGGTTCTAATTTCTGTTCACTCAATATTTTGAGAATACCACTCCACTATTTTTTCTCTCTCTCTTTTTTTGGCATGTGGCATTTTTCCCTGACCAGGGATTGAAACCATGCCCCCTGTAGTGGAAGCTCAGAGTCCTCACCACTGGACTGCTAGGGAATTCCCTCCACTATTTTCTTGAATCAGTTGTTGCTATTGAAAAATTTGATGGCATCTGACTTCTCTTTTTGCAATCTTCTCTTTCCCTCTGCAGTACTTTAGAATTTCCTCTGCTTCTTTGAAATTCTTAATTTTACTGTAAAATATCCTGGTGTGGATTTTTTTTCATTATTTCTCCTCTCTAACTCATTCAATCTTTCATCATTTATAAGTTACAAAAAATTATCTCAATTTCTCCTCAAACACTTCTTCCTCTTCATTTTATTTTTCCTCTCTTTCTAGGACTCTTATCAGTCACATGATAGTATTCAATATGTCTATCTTCCAAATAACCTAGCTTTTAAAAATATATCTTTTTGTAAAATAAAATTTAAAATATTTTATATCTCTTTGTAAAACAAAATAAAAAATATTTTATATNAAACAGAGGATACACCCCTCACAGGGCTGCTGAGAAGTTTAAACAAGATAAGGTTAAGTGAAGAGCACCCGGTTCCCACACTGGAACAGAGTGAATGCTCGGTAAATATTACTTGAGTCTTTCCTGCTTGAACAAACTAAGTATTTCTTTCAGTTTACCCGACTGTGGTCAGCTCGGTAGCCTGGGGATGCAGCCTGGTACCGTTGACAGAATCCGCTCGAAGCCCTCGGAAAACACAGAAAAAGGCTTTGACAGCTTTGGGCGGCCCCGCTTCATCCTGTGCCTTTGGCCAGGGGTACCCCTAAGGTTTCTATTCCGCCCTGTGCAGGAAGAAACCTGTTCCCGAAGACGGCCTCTAGGGGGCGCGCTGTCTTCAGAACTCGAGCCTGGACTCGCCCCTCGGGCGAGGCAAGGCGGCTCTGAGGCCACGCGGAAGGCGCGCCCCCAGCTTTCCCCCCTCCTTCCCGCGCAGTTTGCTCGCAGTAACTCCGGGAACCGGAAGCCCCTCACTTTACAGCCCTTCGATGAGCGCGCACTGACTGATGCCCGATGTGCTATATCACTTACTCTGGACAAACCTTTCTCACAACTAAGTTAAGGCTCAGAGAGGTTAAGTAACTGGCCGAAGGTCACACAGCCAGCGGACTAGAATCCATCTCTTCCCGACTCCAAAAGCAGCAAAACATCTTTGTGGCCCAAGAAGTGCCAAGTGTTCAGTTCTCCAAAGGGAGCCAGGTGACTTGCAGACGTAATCATGGGCCCACCAAAAGACCCCAGGGACAAGAGAACCAAAACAGCCTTTATTAAATACTGTCCTTTTCTCCTTGGAACTTGCTGTTGCTCCTGCAGCCCTGTGTCTCTGCCTCTTTGCATCCAGTGGTGACTTTTTTTTAAGCTGCCCTGACTCATTCTGAAAGTGAAGTCATTGGAGGTTAATTCCTTTTCCTTCTTTTCTCCTCAGATGGTTGATTTTCACAGCCACTCCAAAAGAGTGTTCAGGACAGTGTAGGAGCAAATGTTTTAACTGTTTATTGCCTCCACTGGAGGAGTCAGGACACATTAAAAAACAACAGTAGTGAGTGCATGTAATTGATGGCTTATGTCTACACTGCTGGGCAACAGCAGGGTTTTTCCTCCGAGACATGGTCTCCCGTGCCAGAAAAAATAACCAGTGTAACATGATGTTTCTTGACACTGAATTTGTACTCCGAGTCTGTCCAGGTGATATTCTCCAGCTCCTTCGGGCAATTGTTCGTTCACCCACCCATCCATCCATCCTGCCAACATTGGGAGCCCACAGCACGCACACCACGGAGCCCCGAACCTTGATGGTATCTGCCTACAGGACCATTGTGATCCGGCTGAGCAGCGCTCCCAGGAGAACTTACACCAAGCCCATATTCAGAAAACACTCTCTAATGAAGGCCATGCTCATGCAAAAGATGTCAGTTCTTCCTGGACTTTTTGTTGTCTGGCCTTGTGTCAGTTCTTTTTAAGAGTATAGGAGTGGCACTTCCTCGGTGGTTAAGAATCGGCCTTGCAGGGCAGGGGACGGAGGTTCCATCCCTGGTTGTGGAACTAAGATCCCACGTCCCACGTGCCTTGGGAGCAACTAAGCCCGTGCACCGTAACTAGAAGTCTGTGGGCTGCAAAGAAAGACCTAGCGTGAAGCAAGGAAGATCCCGAGTGATGCAACCAAGACCCAATACAGTCAAATAAGTAAACAAATGTATTTTTTAAAGTATAGGAGTGAAGAGAGGAGCAGCTGGGAGGCTGGAATTTTGTTTCTCTCTGTTACACTCACCAGTCCCAAAGTGGTCCTGTGGACAAAGCCCTGGCTTTTTGTGTTTGTAAAGCCAGGAACACTGGCTCCTTTCTAACTCTGCTAGACTTTCATGTCACAAACTGGCATCATCAACTGCCACAGCCTCCAAACAACTTTAGTATCTCTTCTGCCCACAGCAGAGTTCACAAGCCTAACGCTATCTGTGTGCAAGATGAACTGCATCTCAGTGAACCCGTGGAAAACAGACTCCTGGGCCAAGACAGCCTGCCTGCCCCCCATCCTTTGCTATGCATTTATTCTGTAGGTTAGTGGACCAGGGAGGCCAAGCTGCCTCGGAGGCCCTCCCCAGGCTCTTGATCAAACATGCCACCATCAATATCTAAGTAAAAGTGATTGGGTGTCATGGAGAGCAAAGACACTTAGAAGGTGCTTGAAGGTCATAACAGAAGAGCATGGTCTTCAGAACCATCCCAGTGCCTTGGAATCTTGACACATAGATACCAAAATGTCGATTGAAGGGAGGTAGAGGCTGGAGCTCACAGAGGTGAGGTGACTTGCTGAAAAGTGACTAGAACCCAGGGACCTAACTCCTCTGGATTCCAAACTCAGTGCTCTCTCTACCAGGCCACCAACTACGAGTGTGAAATACCAACACTTAGCCAGACCGTTGGAGCTTCCCTGGTGGCTCAGTGGTAAAGAATCTGCCTGCAATGCAGGAGACCCCAGTTCGACCCCTGGGTCAGAAAGATCCCCTGGAGGAGGGCATGGCAACCCACCCTAGTATTCTTGCCTGGAGAACCCCCTTGGACAGAGGAGCCTGGCAGGTTGCTATCCATGGAGTTGCAAAGAGTTGGACACAACTGAAGCATCTAAGCAGCTGCAGCAGTTGCAGCCAAACTGTTAGAGAGCCACGGATGACACGTCACATGACTCCTGTCCCATGGGGCCCTGTGCAGCAATCCTGTATGAAGGCATCTCCAACTTCCTGCTGAGAACTACTGTGGTTTTTACCCACAACTTTACTTCCCACCAAAACTTCTCCAGAACACATTTGCCCTGTACCACGGACAGACCTGAACTTTTGATCTTACTGGCAAATTGGCTTCTCCTCCACCCTTGCCTTTCAAATTGACTTCTCCTCCACCCTTGCCTTGCTTGTGCATAAGACTCCATCTATGCTTTCCTTTCTCCCAGAAACCTGCCCCCTCACCCACACATCCCATACTCTGTCCTGGTCCTTCCTCTATCAAAATATACCTCCATCCTCTCTCTCTCTCCACTGTCCTAATCAAATCACCATGTTCTTTAGTCTGACTTCAACTGACATCTAATCACTGGGAGAGTTTACATTAAAACTCAGGTTGCAGGGCTCCCAACCCTAGAGTTTCTGATTCAGGGGTCCAAGAATGTACATTTCCACAAGTTTTTGGTGAAACTGAAGCTCCTGGAGTCCACTCTTTGACGAACTGAACCTCCTTCCAGTCCTTTCTCTGTATAGCAGTCCGAGAAGTCTTTGTGTGAAAATCAGTCATGTCTGACTCTTTGAGAACCCATGGAGTATCCCATCCATGGAATTCTCCAGGCCAGAATACTGGAGTGCGTAGCCTTTCCATTCTCCAGGGGATCTTCCCACGACCCCGGGATCAAACCCAGGTCTCCCACATTGCAGGCAGATTCTTTACCAGCTGAGCCACAAGGGAAATCCAAGAATACTGGAGTGGGTAGCCTGTCCCTTCTCCGGTGGATCTTTCTGACCCAGGAATCAAACTGGGGTCTCCTGCATCGCAGGCAGATTCTTTAAAAACTGAGCTATGCAAAATCTTATTTGGATCATGCCACTTTCTTTGCTCTGTTAGTCTGGTCAGGCCACTGTAACAAAATACCATAGACTGGGTCACTTACAAGCAAAAAATTTATTTCTGACAGTTCTCAAGACTGAGAAATTCAAGATCAAGGTGCCAGCAGATTCTGTGTCTAGTAAAGCCCCACTCCCTTTTCTCTTACCCTCTGTCTTTTCTCTTACCCTCATGTGTGGACAGGCCAAGGGAGCTCTTTTATAAGGGCTCCAATCCCATTCAGGATGTTTCAGGTGACTCAGTGGTAAAGAACCTGCCTGCTGATGCAGGAAACTCAGGTTCAATACCTGGGTCAGGAAGATCCCGTGGAGAATGGAATGGCGACCCATTCCAGTATTCTTGCCTGGGAAATCTCATGGACAGAGGAATCTGTCGAGCCACAGTCCGTGGGATCACAAAAAGTCAGACACGACTTGGCAACTAAACAACAACAACAATCCCATTCATGAGGGTGGAGCCTCATCACTTTCTGAGGCCCCTGCCCCGAATACTGCCTTGTTAAGGGTTAGGATTTCCACATAGGAATCTAGGGGGGACACAAACATTTGGTCTATAGCACTTGAAACTCCAGTACTTTGGCTGCCTGATGTGAAGAGCTGACTCATTGGAAAAGACCTTGATGCTGGGAAAGATTGAGGGCAGGGGAAGGGGGCAACAGAGGATGAGAGAGTTGGATGGCATCACTGACTCGATGGACATGAGTTTGAGCACACTCTGGGAGACAGTGAAGGACAGAGAGCCTGGTACACTGCAACCTATGGGGTCACAAAGAGTCAAACACAGGTTGGCCACTAAACAGCAACAAACTGGTCTAAAACCCTTCATGGTTCTCATCACACTTAGGAGAGGGAACTATGTCTGTCTTGTGTCCCTGGCCGGCTGCTGGCGCAAGTTCCTTCAGAGTCCATGCCACCAGACTAAACCCCTGGCGCCCTCCAGTTGCCTTCACTTTCAGCCTCCTTGTTCCTTAAGAACTTGAGTACTGAACTCACCATCTTCATCTTCACCAACCCCTTCCGTCACTATTTAGGGAGCTTTGGCCTCTGTGTTCCTGACCTCCTCACCTCGAGTGGTCTATAACTTTCCACCCTGGTGGACCTTGTCGCCACCTGTAAGTCTCGATTTGAAGCCCCCCTTTCTGGAGCACCTCTTCCTCACCTTGTAGCTTATTGGTTCTAATGCTCCCATCTCAGCGATTCTCTGATGTCAAGGCCCATTATTCACTGGTCTTATCATTTTTTCATCCCCATCATAGCTTAGTTTTTCACTTCCTTCCTGACTCAGCTTAGGGTAAATGGCATATTTTTTAAGAGCACTTCCTCATAAATACCACTAACACTCAGCTATCCCCTGCTCTATCTCTGTACCCAAGCAGCCAGAAGACAACACTAGCTGGGGTGAGTGTTCTCAGTTTAATTCCTGGCCTCAGACCCTAACGGTCCCATCACACTGCCCACAAGTCTGATCTATTTCCCTTCCTGGACCAACGGCACAGACATCACTTTTGCACGTGCAGAAGCTCAGGCCCCACTCAGATCTCCTGAATCAGGATGATCTGCACTTTAACAACGTCCCCAGGTGATTCATTTCTGCATCAAATGTTCAGAAGCACTACCTGGTGGTTTGCTTTCTGAAATTCATTCGTCATCTTTCTCTTCCTCCTCAAACCTCCTGAACCCCTGTGGCCCATCACTCAGCTCACAGTCCACTGAGAATGCCGGACACAGTCATATGAATTCAGCTATCCATCACATCCTCAACCTGCTTCCATCTCTAGGGTCCCAGCTCTGTAGGGGGACTTCCCTGTTGGCTCAGATGGTAAATCAGCTGTCTACAATGCAGGAGGAGACCCGGGTTCGATCGCTGGGTCGGGTGGCCTCCAGATTTCATCCCTTTTGCTCCTGCATCCCTGAATCATGAGATGCGTGTGCTATATCACTTCAGTCGTGTCCGACTCTTTGTGACCCCGTGGACTGTAGCCCGCCAGGTTTCACTGTCCATGGGATTCTCCGTCCATGGGATTCTCCAGGCAAGAATACTGGAGTGGGTTGCCATTTCCTCCTCCAGGGGATCTTCCCGACCCAGGGATGGAACCTGCATCTCTTACATCTCCTGCTTTGGCAGGCAGGCTCTCTATCACTAGCATCACCTAGGAAGCCCACTCCTTGGCTACTGGACCTGTTCTCGTCCCGTGATCCCACATCCTGCTCTTACCGCCCACCTCTTAGCTTCCCAGCAAATCTCCCAGGTCCCCTTTCCTGCTGCGTTCTCATGGCTCACTCGCTCTCTTCACTTAGGTCTTTGCTCAGCCACCCTTTATAAAATCTCTCTCTCACACACATTTTAATTATTTTTATATCATTTATCTCCACCGGGTATGTTCTCTGTTTCTTTACTGCTGTCTCCCCACACTGGAATCTCAGCTCCAGGGCATGACATCTTTTTCTGTTTTGTCTGTGGCTGCATCCCAGGGCCTGACAGTCACTCATATTGCATAAATGAGTAGGAGCTAGGCTGGAGTGTCACACACCAGAAAGAGCCAGAGGCTACCAAGAAGGGCCCTGGAAGCCCAAGACCTCAGGGGCCCCTTCATTTGACAAGAGGTGATGGGACAAATAATATGTCATTTTCTGCTCTTCATTGCTTTCTTAGGACTGATTTGTTGCAAGGATATAGAAATGTACTTGTCATCTCCAGTGAAAAGGAGGGAGACAGTTGTTATAAGATAAGCAGAGTCTCAGGCGAGAATTCAGAGGGGCTTCAACTGATGGAAGGTCAGCAGGTGGTCCCAGTAAGTCTCCCCTCCCTGTATTCCCGTCCTGGTGCACGGTCCTCCTGCACCAACCAGGCCTCACGTGTAAGGAACGAACAGGATCTTGGAAACAGCGGTCTATGTGTGGCTTCTGGATTTAGATCATAAAAGACACTGCTTTAGGTCACTCGCCCCTGGGGAAGCCAGCTGCCATCTTCCGAGGACACTCAGGAGTTCCCGGGAAGTGGGGGCTGGAGGGTCAGTCCACAGGACGAGGAACCCAGGCCACAGCTGGTGCTACTCAACAACCTCCAGAGCGGCCCTTGGAAGCGAACCCTCCAGCCCTCCTCGAGCCTCTGTCTCTGCTACTCCCTTCTCTGCCGTCTCGCTTTCTGTGGGCAGATGCCCCCATGTCTAAACCAGTCTCCCTCTTGTCTCTTCAGGTGAGCCTTCTTCCTGCTTACCTTTTAACATACAAATGGCAAAAAAAAAAAATAGTTGCCAGTTGTTGGTCTACTCCACGAATAGGCTAGCTTTTACTTTAAACGGCCAGGTGGTAAATAATCGGACTTTGCAGATCCTGTTGCTTCTGTTACAACTATTCAACTCAACTCCACGTCTGTAGCGCAGAAGCAGCCGTGGCAATACCTAAGTGAATGGGTGTGGCCGTGTGCTGATAAATTTTATTTACAAAGTCAGGGGCAGTGAGCTGGATTTGACTGGAGAGTCGTGGTCTGCCAACTTCCAGTCTTCAGGACATCATGGTTCCAGGGCCCAATACCATCTGATGGGCTAAGCCTGAGGGTACCCCCTGTGGGTGAATCAATTTTGGCCGAATAGCAACAGTGAGACCAGATGAGTTAAGGGAGGAACAGATTTTCTAAGAAAGAAAGGGTGCTGATCGGCAAATAATGTGCATCTTTTAGCACAATCACAGTCAGTCAGTTCATTACCTGACCGTCTACATCGTGCTGAGCAACTTTGATAGCATATGGGGAATATGAGTGATACATGCCCCACAATAGGAGCTATTATGTGTCTCATGCTTAAAAGTGCCAGACTGGCCATTAAGTACTTTTTACATGTTGTCTCATATATAACCCTCAAAGCAAAAATGTGAGGAAATTAAAGCTCAGAGACTAACTTATTTAAGGCCATATAGTAACAGGGGAGCCAAGCTGCCCTTGACTGTAGAAGCCAGAGCTCTTAACCATTATGACCTGGGCTATTCAACGCTGCCTCTCAAGTTCCTTGAATTCTTGGCCTCTGAGAAGAGCTCGTAGTCGCCTTGGACTTTTTTTTCTTTTTTTGGTAAATTCTCTATTTTTTTGCAAATTAGTTTTGAATCCTTTTGGCTGTTAATAAAACCAATATGTAATCATGCCCTCAATTGTTAATAGAGTGACTCTACAATTAAAAATGACGTTGAAGGGGGCCCTGTTAGTTGGGCAGAGCCTGCACCTGGCCAACTTCCTGGCACGTGGGATTTGTGGGTCACTTACAGACTGGCAGTTCTTGTGGCCTGCAGCTGCTGTGGCATCTCACAAAGGCCTGTTTAGGAGCTTTGTTGAGGAGGCTGGGGATCCCGCCCCTGTTCATTTCTCATTGTCTCCCTAAACTCTCAAAAATTGCAACATGAATAGACATTCTAATAGTTCACTTGCATTATTTTTCAGCGAATTAGAAAGCAAATTGCAGTGAACTAAATATGTAATTTCCCAGAAGAGGCTCCCTTATTCTTTCAATCATGGAACATTTAATTTTTTTTTTTTTAGATGCTTTTTCAAGGAGCCAGTTAGCCATATTAGAATTTAAATCTTAGAGATTTACATCGTTGTTTTTCTATTTAAGTTCCAAATCCTCATTAATAATATCTACTAAGAAAAAAAAAAACCAATATCCCAGAACACTGTTACATTTGTAATAATAGCATTTTTGTTTCATAATTCTGAAGTTACAAATCAATGTGTGTGTGTCAGTCGTGTCCGACTCTTTGCAACCCCATGAACTGTAGCCTGCCAGACTCCTTTGTCCATGGGCTTCTCCAAGCAAGAATACTGGAGTGGGTTGGATTTCCTCCTCCAGGGGATCTTCCCAACCCAGAGACTGAACCTGAATCTCCTGAATTGCAGATGGACTGTTTACTGCTTGAGCCATCAGGGAAACCCCTGCAAATCAATAATAAAGAATTATACTATATCATTTAACTTTTTTTTTTTTAAGATTTGACCGTGTAATTGTGGTTCTGTTTCAAAACTAGAGGTTTTGTCTTGTAGACACTGTGGTAGATTGAAAAACCTGGTGGGACTTCCCCAATGGTCCTGTGCACTTCCACTGCAGGGCGGGGCGCAAGTTTGATCCCTGGTTGGGTAAATAAGATCCCACATGCTGCATGGTGAGGCCAAAAAATGAAAAGCTCCAAAATACCAAGTCTTCTCTGGAGTAAGAACATTCCCCCAGAGCCTTAAAAGTTATCTCTCTCTGTATAAACGAGGTCCTGAACTCAATAATAATTGGGGGGGGGAAGTGCTATGCTAGGCTGCTTCAGTTGTGTCCAACTCTGCGCGACCCCATGGACTGTAGCCCACCACTCTGTCCATGGGACTCTCGAGCCAAGAATTCTTGAATGGGTTGCCATGCGCTCCTCCTGGGGATCTTCCCCAACCCAGGGGTCGAACCTATGTCTCTTAAGTCTCTGGCATTAGCACGCAGGTTCTTTAGCAGTAGCGGCACCTAGAAACCCCCACTTACACCCTCTTAAAATGCTGCCATTGCCACAGAAGGAAGCCAAATTTTTGAAAGGTAAATGGTTACATGGAGGGAGAATCCCAGCTGACAGCCAGCACCAAGTGCCCTGACAGTGAGGTGTCTTAGGTTAGACCTGCCCACCACACACACTTGATGACCTTGGCTGCATGAATCACTTGGGGGATACAGAAGAATCACACAGCTGAGCTCAGCCTAAATTGCAAAAGTAAGAGCAAATAAATTGTTGTTGTAAGCGACTATGTTTTGGGGTAGCTTGTCATAAATGGATACAAGCAAACGTGTGTGTGTGTGTGTGTGTTAAGTTGCTACAGTCATATCTGACTCTTTGTGACCCTATGGACTGTAGCCCTTGGAATTCCTCCCTCCACGGGATTCTCCAGACAAGACTGGAGTGGGTTACCATGCCCTTCTCCAGGGGATCTTCCTGACCCAGGGATTGAACCCACATCTCTTAGGTTTCCTGCATTGGCAGGTGAGTTCTTTACCCCTAGCAGAGTAGCAGACATACTGAAATATTTATGGATGAAATGACATCATCTTGGATTGACTTAAAAAGTTGGTGAAGGTATAGTTGAAGACTGGCTGTGAGTTAATAATTGTTGAAGCTAGAGAATAGATGTTTAGGGGAATTCACTGCTTTATTCTCTCTCCCTTTAAAATTTAAAAAATATTTGGACATGTTTGAAATTTCCCTGATAAAAATTTTTTTAAGTAAGTCAGTTTGCAATACTGCAAATGAAATAGAAAATTGCCTATGTAGTATGCTAAGTCACTTCAGTCGAGTCCGACTCTGTGCGACCCCATAGACGGCACCCCACCAGACTCCCCCGTCCCTGGGATTCTCCAGGCAAGAACACTGGAGTGGGCTGCCATTTCCTTCTCCAGTGCATGAAAGTGAAAAGTGAAAGTGAAGTCGCTCAGTCGTATCCGACTCTTAGCGACCTCATGGACTGCAGCCTACCAGGCTCCTCCGTCCATGGGATTTTCCAGGCAAGAGTACTGGAGTGGGGTGCCATTACCTTCTCCTACCTATGTAGTATATTATAATTTAAACTAATTTATTTTAATTCTCAGGCTCACCTGCATTGGAAACATGGAGTCTTAACCACTGAACTGCCAGGGAGGTTCCCTAAACTTAAACTTTAATGTTGAATATTAGAAGACTTCATGTCAGATTTCATTAAAAACAAATTAGTATCAAAACCAAAGAAATCAGGCTAAGAGGAATATAAGGTGCAAAGAAAGGGCAGAAAACTTAAGCTGTTGGTTCTTGAGTCATCAGAGGCTGAATGGGCGCTGTAACTGTGCATGGCTGCCATGGTTTTAAGCCTTTATTGAATTTGCTACGGCTTCCCAGGTAGCTCAAATGGTAAATAAAGAACTTGTCTGCAGTGCGGGAGACCTGGGTTCAATCCCTGGGCTGGGAAGATCCTCTGGAGAAGGACATGGCAACCCACTCCAGTACTCTTGCCTAGAGAATCCTGTGGATGGAGGAGCCAGGTGGGCTGCTGTCCAGAGGGTTGCACAGAGTCGGACACGACTGAATCGACTTTTCATGCATGCATGCATTGGAGAAGGATATGTCAACCCACTCCAGTATTCTTGCCTGAAGAATCTGATAGACAGAGGAGCCTGGCGGACTACGGTCCATGGGGCCTCAAAGAGTCGGGCAGGACTGAGTGACTAACACTTCACTTGAATTTGTTACAATATTGCTTCTGTTTTATGCTTTGGTTTTTTGGCCCATGTGTGATCTTAGCTCCCAGACCAGGGATCAAACCTGCACCCCCTGCCTTGGAAGGCGAAGTCCCAACCACTGGACCACCGGGGAAGTCATGGCTTCCAAGTTTTACAATTAAATGTTAAGAAAGAAGCATTGATCCAAACGATTTTTCAGTCACCTGTGTGTCAGACTCTATGCTGGGAACTGGAGTTGTATCAGAGGGCTCATCCCAATCTTCCTTATCTGCCCTTGGACACACTGTAATTTCTTTTTGTGAGAAACTCAATGCTCAGGGTCTAGTCAGGTACACACACACTTGAGGTGGGGCTCTGGAAAAGTGGACCTTCTTCTGTCTTCTTTACTTTCACTATTTGTCTTCTATCTGCCTTTATGTCCCTCATTTTCTGCATTGCTGTTCTCTTTTGTATTTAGTTTTTTCTTAAACTGAAACATTTAAACTCCTTTCTCATTTCTTTTGGGTATATTTTTCAGCTATTTGCTTTGTAGTTGCCATGGAGATTACATCTGACGTCCTGAAGTTATAACACTTTAATTTGAATTTATGCCAGTTTAACTCCAATAACATTTAAAAATACTCTGCTCCTTTCCATCTTCATCCCACCGCCTTTTGGTTATTGATGTCACAGAATTTATACATTGTGGTGGTGGTTTCATTCGCTCAGTCTCATGTCTGACTCTCTGCCACCCCATGAACTGCAGGATACCAGGTTTCCCTATCCTTCACTGTACCCCAGAGTTTGTTCAAACTCATGACCATTGAGTCAGTGATGGCATCCAACCAGCTCGTCCTCTGTCACCCCCTTCTCCTCTTTTGTTCTCAATCTTTCCCAGCATCAGGGTGTTTTCCAACCAGTCGGTTCTTTGCATCAGGTGGCCAAAGTATCAGAGCTTCATCTTCGGCATCAGTCCTCCCAGTGAACATTCAGGGTTGATTTCCTTTAGGATTGGCTGGTTTGATCTCCTTGCTGTCCAGGGGACTCTTCGTTCTGTAGCTGACCATGATTTAATTATTTAATATTTCTTATTATTTAATATAACATTCATGTCATAGAGTTTGATTTTAACAATTCTCCTCTAAAGACTGTTGAATTGTAATCTTGAAACCATGTATATTTACTGCATTTGTTAAGATGTTTGTGGTAACGAATGTGCTTCACTTAAAATTATCACCACCATGGTTTTTCTAGAAAGTTGAATTTGTTCACCAGCTTCGTCACGAATATCTGCTGAGTAGTCCTTACTGATCTAGTTCCAGTGTAAGTTCAACAGAAAGCTTTCTTAATTAGATAGGCGAAGTATCTGAGAGTATCCTTCTTGTCTGCAAAGGGAATTTTGCAGCAGCAAAAGTAAAGTAAGTCAGTGGTTCTAATAGATTATTGTTAAAGCACAAATCAAACTCTGATCCATTTACATCGGTATAGATAGTTTGTGTGAGATTGCTCAAGAAGGGTGAAGAATGAGAGGAAAAAAAGGCCCTGAGCAGAGCGTGAGGAACAGAACCTGCGAAAAATCTATTAGAGACCTCTGTGCCTGCCTCGAATCCTCGTGGCCCATCCTTTCTTATAAACTTTAGTCACTTCTGCGGCAAACAGTTAGGCACGTAGGTCCCAACAGCCTCTCCCCTTGTCTGCCAATTGAACCTTTGGATTTCTATGGGGATGGAGGTGAGGACTGCCACCACCCATGGCATGCCTGTGGGGACCCACTGAGCCAATCAGATCTGTGTGAAAACTCGGAGGTACAAGGAGTTACCCATCTTTAGGCAACCTTGGAGCCTCTGGAGGCAGCCTGACGGTTTTGAGGTCCATTCTCCCTAGCAAGTCGGCCTCCCCAGTGGGGTCAAGTCTCAGTTGTCCACAGCAGTGACTGGCTCGACAGCCACTCCCTCCCAAACCCCACTCTCATTCCTTGGGGCCACTTCATTTTTCTAAGAATTTATATATATTTCTTTCTTTTTACCTTTGGCTGTGCTGGGTCTTTGCTGCTGTGCCCTGGCTTTCTCTAGCTGCAGCAGATGGCAGCTGCTCTCTAGGTGAGGAGCTTGGGCTTCTCATTGCGATGGCTTCTTCTGCCGTGGAACACAGGGTCGAGGGCACGCCGGCTTCAGCACTTGTGGGGCGTGGGCTTAGTTGCCCCCATGGCATGTGGAATTTTCCTGGACCAGAGATTGAACCAGTGTCCCCTACATCGCAAGACAGATTCTTAACCACTGGACCACCAGGGAAGGGAAGCCCCCACCTTGGGGCCACTTTACAAAAAAAAAAAATTACATGTGTATCTGTCTCAGGGTCCAAATAGGTTAAGTAGAAAGCACTGTGTATTCTATTCTAATGCATTTATTTATTTATTTATTTTGATGGCACCACAGGGCATGTGGGATCTTAGTTCCCCAACCAGGGATAGAATCCGTGCCCCCTGCAGTGGAAGTCTTAACCACTGGACTGCCAGTGAAGTCCCAGCACTGTGTTTTTTAAACAGAAAGAATTTATTCAGAGAAATGGTTGCATGCATGATAGAAGAAGCTGAGAAGCCCGCAGGGGTCGGGGAGAGAGCAACAGAAAGACCGCAGTCTGAAGCCATTGACACCTCTGGGCAGGAGGGACAAAGTACTGAGGCGATGGCAGCAGGGTCTGGAAGACAGAGCATCACAGTGGGCCTGTCCAGCAGGAGCTGGAGCCCTAGAGGACGTACCTTTGCTGCCGGACATGCTGCCCTCCACTTGCTGCAGGCGGAAGCTGGCTGAGCTAGGAGCCGAGGAAATGCAGCCTTCAGGGGTCAGCTCACTGCAGCAGAGAGAAGAGCAGGGGTAGTCAAGGAGAGGAGGCAGGACAGACTGATTTGGACTGCCACAAAGAAACTGGCAGGGAGAGACAGCAAAAGAGCCTGAGACTGAATGGCCAGGGAAGCCTAAATTACTCCAGGTTTGTTTTTAATGTGCTTTGTAAGATTAAAAGAATCTTCCCATATGTTTCTTGCTGTCAGCTGAGAGGGCCTGGGAGCCACAACACTCCAGTGATGGTGAGCATATCGAGTACCTAGGTCATGGTCTATAGTATGTATGTACCATTCTGCAATAAGAAGAACTAGGGGTCCTGAGAGAAATGGCTGATTCTTGGACTCAGGCCAGAGCTATACAAGGTGAGCCTTGTAGGGCTAGAAAGTAAAGTGTTAAAACAAACATGGGACTTCACTGGTGGTCCAGTGGTTGAGACTTGGGGCTTGCAGCAGGGGGCACATGTTCAGTCCCTGGCCAGAAAACTGAGATCCCACATGCCATGTGGCATTGCCAAAAGATTAAAAAGAAAACAATACACACACACACAACAAAACAAACTGCATGGTGATGTAGGTATGTGAAAGGGACAAAGGAGTCAAACAAAGAGCCTCTAGGGACTTCCCAGGTGGTCCGGTGGCTAAAAATCTGTCTTATAATGCAGGGACACAGGTGGAATCCCTTATCAGGAACTAAGATCCCACATGCTGTGGGCGACTCAGCATATGGACCACCATGCTACTAAGTCCGTGTGCCACAGCTAAGACCCCAGTGTGGCCAAATAAATAGACTTCCTGGAGGCTCAGACGGGAAAAGCATCTGCCTACGAAGTGGGAGACCCAGGTTCGATCCTTGGGTTGGGAAGATCCTCTGGAGAAGGAAATGGCAATCTACTCCAGTATTCTTGCCTGGAAAATCCCATGGATGGAGGCGCCTAGCAGGCTACAGTCCATGGGGTCGCAAAGAGTCGGACAGGACTGAGCGACTTCACTCACTAATGGCCAAAGTTGGAGCATTTGAGCAACAAAATAAAGTGGCACTGGATTATAACCCAAAGTATAAAATAAATATCCAGGAGTCTATACTGATGTAAATATGTGATTGAGTAAATAAACACGGGAGTGGAGAGACACATCTCCCATGCAGAAGAATTCCAAAAAATTTAAGCAGATACTCAGCCCTCCAGGAGGTGGAGCATAACTCCCACTCCTTCAAAGTGTGCTACAACTCTGACTTTCTTCCAGAGGGTGCAGTGTGAGAAGGGTGGGGGTTGGGGGGATGAGCACCTTTAGAATGGAGAAACCTGGCAAACACTGCCTACACCAGGCGATCAAGGTCAACATCAACGGGGATAAATCCCACTGAGAGTCTGTATGCTTGGTATGGTGTGATGAGAAGGACACTTGATCTCTCAGTCTTCTTCCCCCAAACACATAACTCCTGTCTAATCAGAAAAAAAAAATTAGATGAATCACAATTGAGGGATACCCTACAAAAGAGCTGACCAGCATTGCTTAACAGTCAAGGTCATTCAGTTCAAAGAAAGTATGGGAAACTGTCACAGCCAAAAGAAGCCCAAAGAAATGTGGCAGCTACATGTAATGTCAGATCTTGGAATGGAAGAAAGGACATCAGGTAAAAACAAAGAAAAATTGGACTGCCGTATGGACTTTAGTTAATGATAATGAATCAGTATTGGTTCATTAGTTGTGACAAAATGCCATATTAATGTTAGATGTGAATAGTCAGGAACACTAAGCACGTGTCATGTGGGAGCTCTTTGTACTATCTTTAGATATTTATGTAAATTGAAACAGTTCCAAAATTTAAAAATTAAAAATAAGGCTTGCCTAAGTGTAAAACTGTGTATCAGTTGGTTCTCCAGGCGTTAATTGAATGCCTTGTCTCAGCAGACCTGGGCTGTAGGATCTGATAACATAACAGATTCCTTCCCTCAGTAAACACACAGTCTGGTATGATACAGCTTGTTGTTTTTCAGTGGCTAAGTCCTGTCTTTGCGACCCCATGGACTGCAGCGCACCAGGCTTCCCGGTCCTTCACCATCTCCTGGAGTTTGCTCAAGCTCATGTCCATTGAGTCAGTGATGCCATCCAACCATCTCATCCTCTGTTGCCCCCTTCTCCTCCTGCCCTCAGTCTTTCTGAGCATTTCTTCAATTTTTCCCTATGCATTTCTAAAATCCTATTTGGGTAACAATTTTTTCTTCTTCTGATTCAATCTCTCCTTCCTCTAAATTGTTTTATATATTTCTATTATTTTATGCCTTCTATGTATTTCTGTATTGTTGTATGCCTTCTATGTATTTCTATTATTATTTGATATATACCAAATTTAATATATATGAAATTTGATATATATATGTTTGGTATATTCCAAACAACATGTATCTATTATTTGGTCTGTTGTATATATTGGTCTATATCCCAAATAACGTATCTATTATTCGGTGCACGTGTGCATGCTCAGTCGATTCAGTTGTGTCTGACTTTTTCGACCCCATGGACTGTAGCCTGTCGGCCTCCTCTGTCTATGGGATTCTCCAGGCAGGAATACTGGACTGGGTTGCCATGCCCTCTTCCAAGGGGATCTTCCCCACCCGGGGATCGAATCCTAGTCTCCTGCACTGCAGGCAGATTCTTTACCGGTGAGCCATCAGGAAGTCCCTATTACTTGATATATATGTATTATTGGTATACACCAATATTTATCTATTATTACTTGATATATACCAAATTTGATATATAAACTCTAGAGAGAGACTTTCCAGGCATGGGAAAACTCCCCACAATATAGGAAGGGAGAAGGAAGGGACACAAAGAAGCAGTGGCAAACCGAAAACAGAAACAGTAAGAAACTCAGTTATGCCAACTGCTGCCAAGGAGGGAAAAAATCAGTGATTAGTGGATGTAATTTGGACAGATTGCAAAAGAGCACAAGACTGGGAGGCAGAGGCTTTAATGATTTGGGTGAGGACTTATTCTCCTGAACACTAAGTTCAAATAATGATGATGGTGAAATCGATGATGTAAAACTTAGCTTATTGGGTTACATCTATTTGAATTACCATCTTTATTTTTCTCCTCATTAGTTTTCAGTTTAGATTATTGGAAACTCACTTTCCTTTGAAAAGTGTCCCTTTTGCAGGGGGGAGATACCCAAAAAGGGACAGAATGTGAAGCCCCGTGAGGCTTGGCATATCTTTGTATCTGCAGCGCTTGGCATAACACTCAGCTCTGTTGGTTCAACCCTAATCCTTTTGACCATTTTTCCTCAATCATATTTTGCTGCCTGCTCTTCCATCTAAGTTAGGAGTCAGAATTGATATGGAAGAGATACACAGAACCTTAGGAAAATCTGTACAACAATCTGGTAATATATTTGAAACTATAGAGGAAATCCATGGCTTCCTAGTAAAATATAAGTTACCAAAATTGATCTAAAAAAAAAGGAAGAAAATCTAAACCAGTCAGTACTCACAGAAGAGAGTAAAAGAGTGATTTCAATCTAACCTTTAAAAAAGCAGCGGGCTCAGGAGATCTGGGTCCTATCTACCCTTTAATATGGTGTTATTGCAAATTAGCCAGTGATGTTACTGGCCTGCAGTTACTGGAACCAGTTACTGGAATGTTACTGAAAGAGTCTTCTGAGGATACCCAGGGATGACTGTATTTCAGGTCACAGAGAAAAAAAACTAAAAGTCTCAAACATTTTATGAACTTATCATAATCTTAAAATACAATCAAGATACCCACCGCTCCCTCCTCCAAAAAAAAAGGAAGGAAGAGGAGAATTTTAGGTGCAAGAGACCCAGCAGGAAACACGGCAGAGAATGTATAGTAGATTGTGTTCTAGAAGAGGGGGATTGACTGTAGCACACAAACACAGCACTGACAGACGCTGAGAAGTTCAACTAGAGCAATGTGGTGCAAAGTTCCAGGGGTGAGGGCGAATCTGCCTCAACTGCTATTAATATACATTTTTTTAATCCTCTGCAAATCTGCACCCTTTTTCCCTCAATCAACCCACAGTTTAGCACTTACCTCTCAGACTGTCTCTGAAGCCCTTTCTTACCAGAAAGTTGGGTTTACCTCTTGATGGATCTTGAGCCGATACACACAACCAAGCCAAAGAGTGGGAGACGGAAGGACTTGTAGTTACCTGCAGCAAATAAGGCTTCCCAGGTGGTTCTAGTGGTAAAGAACCCGCCTGCCAGTGCAGGAGACAGAGAAGAGATTCGGGTTTGATCCCTGGGTCGGGAAGATCCCATGGAATTAGAAATGGCAACCCGTTCCAGTATTCTTGCCTGGAGAATCCCATGGACAGAGCCTGGCAGGCTCCACTCCGTAAGGTTGCAAAGAGTCAGACACGACTGAAGTGACTTAGTAAGTAAGAACCCTTTCCCAAAGCAATGTCTCCCCAACAGCAAAACTGAAGAGGTTTTAAACTAAGGGTATATGCATATTCATAAGTAGGCTTGAGCAAAGGGCTTCACTTGGTGGCTCAGACGGGAAGGAATCGGCCTGCCAATGCAGGAGGCCTGGGTTTGATCCCTGGGTTAGGAAGAGCCCCTGGAGAAGGGAATGGCAACCCACTCCAGTATTCTTGCCCGGAGAATCCCATGGACAGAGGACCCTTTGTGTCCATGGAATTGCAAAGAGTAGGACATGAATGAGTAACTAAGCAGGCAGGCAGATACATGCATATTCATCATGGAGCTTGAGCAAAGGAGAATTCAACATACAATTGGACCAAAAAGGTTGACAGTGTCTATGCACGAGTTGATTGAAGTCCAAAGGGTCAGCATCATCATTCTGTCCTCCATCTGGGTTCAGTTCAGTTCAGTTCAGTCGCTCAGTTGTGTCCAACTCTTTGTGACCCCGTGAATCACAGTACGCCAGGCTTCCCAGTCCATCACCAACTCCCAGAGTTTACCTAAACTCGTGTCCATTGAGTCGATGATGCCATCCAGCATCTTATCCTCCAGCATGTCATCCCCCTCTCCTCCTGCCCTCAATCTTTCCCAGCATTAGGGTCTTTTCCAATGAGTCAACTCTTCGCATGAGGTGGCCAAAGTACTGGACTTTCAGCTTTAGCATCAGGCCTTCCAATGAACACCCAGGACTGATCTCCTTTAGGATGGACCGGTTGGATCTCCTTACAGTCCAAGGGACTCTCAAGACTCTTCTCCAACACCACAGTTCAAAAGCATCAATTCCTCGGCACTCAGCTTTCTTCACAGTCCAACTCTCGCATCCATACATGACCACTGGAAAAACCATAGCCTTGACTAGACGGACTTTTGTTGGTAAAGTAATGTCTCTGCTTTTTCTTTT
>SJYQ01028637.1:40202-64470 GCA_006410935.1 Redunca redunca
TGAGTGCAGCACTTTCACAGCATCATCTTTCAGGATTTGAAACAGCTCAACTGGAATTCCATCACCTCCACTAGCTTTGTTCATAGTGATGCTTTCTAAGGCCCACTTGACCTCACATTCCAGGATGTCTGGCTCTAGGTGAGTGATCACACCATCGTGATTATCTGGGTCGTGAAGCTCTTTTTTGTATAGTTCTTCTGTGTATTCTTGCCACTTCTTCTTAATATCTTCTGCTTCTGTTAGGTCCATACCATTTCTGTCCTTTATCGACCCCATCTTTGCATGAAATGTTCCCTTGGTATCTCTAATTTTCTTGAAGAGATCTCTAGTCTTTCCCATTCTGTTGTTTTCCTCTATTTCTTTGCATTGATTGCTAAGAAAGGCTTTCTTATCTCTCCTTGCTATTCTCTGGAACTCTGCATTCTTTCCTTTTCTCCTTTGTTTTCGCTTCTCTTCTTATCAAAGCTATTTGTAAGGCCTCCTCAGGACTTCCCTGGTGGCTCAGATGGTAAAGTGTCTACCTACAATGCAGGAGACCTGGGTTCAATCCCTGGGTCGGTAATATTTCCTGGAGAAGGAAATGGCAACCCACTCCAGTATTCTTGCCTGGAAAATTCCATGGACGGAGAAGCCTGGTAGTCGGATACAACTGAGCAAGTTCACTTTCCTCAGACAGCCATTTTGCTTTTTTGCATTTCTTTTCCATGGGGATGGTCTTGATTCCTGTCTCCTGTACAATGTCATGAACCTCCGTCCATAGTTCATCAGGCACTTTATCTATCAGATCTAGTCCCTTAAATCTATTTCTCACTTTCACTGTATAATCATAAGGGATTTGCTTGAGGTCATACCTGAATGTTCTAGTGGTTTTCCCTACTTTCTTCAATTTAAGTCTGAATTTGGCAATAAAGAGTTCATGATCTGAGCCACAGTCAGCTCCCAGTCTTGTTTTTGCTGACTGTATAGAGCTTCTCTATCTTTGGCTGCAAAAAATATAATCAATCTGATTTCGGTGTTGACCATCTGGGTGGGGGGGCCTTAAATCCTGTGCAATTTAAAGCTGTATTGTTATGCATATTCCTTGGGGCATATTCCTGCCCCAAGGCTCCCCTATTGTTTCTTGACTGCTTCTCCCTTGTTTGTACATCCCCTCTCTTATTAATTACTGAGACCTGTTCAAGGGCAAGCATTGTGGCCAGGCTTAGATCACAAAGTGGCTTTATGTCAAGAAACCCATTCCTGGTTCTGTTTCTTCAGTCCAGTTCAGTTCAGTCGCTCAGTCGTGTCTGACTCTTTGCGACCCCATGAATCGCAGCACGCCAGGCCTCCCTGTCCATCACCAACTCCCGGAGTTCACTCAAACTCATGTCCATCGAGCCGGTGACGCCATCCAGCCATCTCATCCTCTGTCATCCCCTTCTTCTCCTGCCCTCAATCCCTCCCAGCATCGGAGTCTTTTCCGATGAGTCAACTCTTCACATGAGGTGGCCAAAGTATTGGAGTTTCAGCTTTAGTATTAGTTCTTCCAGTGGACACCCAGGACTGATCTCCTTTAGGATGGACTGGTTGGATCTCCTTGTAGTCCAAGGGACTCTCAAGTCTTCTCCAACACCACAGTTCAAAAGCATCAATTCTTCGGTGCTCAGCTTTCTTCACAGTCCAACTCTCACATCCATACATGACCACTGGAAAAACCGTAGCCTTGACTAGATGGACCTTTGTTGGCAAAGTAATGTCTCTGGCTTTTTAATATGCTGTCTAGGTTGGTCATAACTTTCTTTCCAAGGAGTAAGTGTCTTTTAATTTCATGGCTACAATCACCATCTGCAGTGATTTTGGAGCCCAGAAAAATAAAGTCTGACACTGTTTCCACTGCTTCCCCATCTATTTCCCATGGAGTGGTCCTCTAATCTATCTCTTACACTAGACCGCAAGGACTGCTTTAGCCCTCTTCCTATCACATGATAATTGCACAAAAATTGCTGACTAAGTTCCACAAAGGCTCTCACCTGATCCTAACTATAGCACTGAAGCAGCCATTAGTGTTTCCTGTTACCAAGGAGGATACTGGTTCAATTTGCCCAGGGCCATTGAACTAAATAATGGTGGAGATGAGATGCTAACCTGGGTCTTTCCTACTCAGTAACTCCAGGTCACAAACACTGTTGATAGAAGGGGTAAAGTGAAGAACAAGCCATGAGCCACTAGTGATTTGGCTTCAGCTAGTATCTTCCCGCCTTTTCTCTTGATCTTTCTCCATTCAAAGCTAATGGACAGTTTGGTTTTAACATGATTAAAGCAATTCTAGAATGAGCTACCAGAAAGTAGCAACTGAGAGAGGTTGCTTTCCAAAGTAAGATTTTATTAGGGTTAAATCCCAAATTCAGGCTGACCTGACACTGTGGTTTATTCATTTCCCAGAGAAGAGACCAAGCTCCTCTCTGTTTCCTGCTCCTCCCCAAGAAGGCACAAGTTGGAAATGTGGTGTTGCAGAGCTGGGGACCCAAAGCCTCCAGCCCCTCGTTTTGCTGGGCTCTGAGCCTCTGTGCCATCTCCCCAGCCCCCTCCAGGAGAAGACAAGCAGCCTTTGTTGAAGATTTGCATGGTGATGCCACAGCCCTTCAAGACTGCAGAGGAGACTGCTTGGACAGTCTCCAGAACTGGAGGTAAGTGCCCTGGGCATTCTAAACCAGCACATTCTCACTTCCATAATGGTGTCACAGCTAGGATGTAATTCCCAAGTGTCAGGGAACTTAAGTACTTCACAAGTTCTTTCAAGCACGATTGTCTCTAGGTCTATTGACACTTTTTCCAGTCGCCTTCTCCCAAGCCGGCCCCTGGCTTTAAAACATTCCCTAGATCAATGTATCCTTCTGAAAGCCTTCCTACCTTCAATTCTCATCTGCAAGTCCTCCTGGGAAGGCCAAGATCAATCAATCAATTGGATAGCATTGAGTATCTAACTGCTTTCTTTAAGTTTTTTTTTTAATTAATTTTCAAATAGATGATTCATGTAGATTCCAAAAACTGCCAAACAACAATAAGGTATGTAGGGAAATTTATGTTTCTTTTCTCTCTCTGTACCAATCTGTTACAGATTCAGAAACGTTCTGTGCCCTTTTCTTTCTTTTTTTGTCTGTTCTTGTTCAGTCGCTGAGACGTGTCTCTTGCCACCCCATGGACTCAGCACGCTAGGCCTCCCTTTCCTTCACCACCTCCTGGAGCGTGCTCAAACTCCTGTCCATTGAGTCAGGGATGCCATCCATCCCCTAGCCTTCTGTCATCCCTTTCTCCTCTTGCCCTCAATTCTTCCAGCATCAAGGTCTTTTCCAATGAGTTGGCTCTTCCCATCAGGTGGCCAAAGTACTGGAGCTTCAGCTTCAGCATCAGTCCTTCCAATGAATATTCAGGGTTGATTTCCTTTAGGATTGAAGTGGTAACATAATGAATACTCTGTTTTTCACCTCAAATGCCTAGGGGACAGGTCCAAATCCATTCAGGTAGATTTGTCTAAAGGAATCTGTGGCTGGAAAGCATTGTATTTTATGGATGAACTTGTTACCAAACAAAGTTCATGTGCCCAGGATACAGTGAGGTCAAACAGACTGAAATGGGAGTCTGGAGAAAGGTTTATTGCAGGGCTAAGCAAGGAGAACAAGTGGCTCATGCTCAAAAACCTTGAACTCCTTGATGGTTTGCGGGGAGAGGTTTTTATCAGCAGATTTTGGGGTGAGGGCTGCAGGGTGTGTGGCTTTGTTCTGATTGGCTAGTGGTGATGTAAGAGGGCGGTGCACTTTTTTGATGATAAGAGGCTCAAGGAGATAGCTCTGGTGAAGGGATAGGCTGTCCTTTATTTGACATGAAACTTCATTAGACTTGAAAGCAGAGACATTACTTTGCGAACAAAGGTCTGTCTAGTCAAAGCTATGGTTTTTCCAATAGTCATGTATGGACGTGAGAGTTGGACCATAAAGAAAACTGAGCACCGAAGAACTGATGCTTTTGAACTGTGGTGTTGGAAAAGACTCTTGAGAGTCCCTTGGACTGCAAGGAGATCCAACCAGTCCATCCTAAAGGAAATCAGTCCTGAATATTCATTGGAAGGACTGATGCTGAAGCTGAAATTCCAATACTTTGGTCACCTGATGTGAAGAACTGACTCATTGGTAAAGATCCTGATGATGGGAAAGATTGAAGGTGGGAGGAGAAGGGGATGACAGAGAATGAGGTGGTTGGATGGTGTCACCGACTCAATGGCCATGAGTTTAAGTAAACTCAGGGAGTTGGTGATGGACAGGGATGCTGCAGTCCGTGGGATAGCAAAGAGTCGGACACATCTGAGCAACTGAACTGAACTGAACTGAATGGTCCCCTTTCCCCTTGTCCGCCTCTTTAGTTCTGGAGCCTACAGGCACTTAGGCCCAAGAGAACAGGCCAGGTGGGGAATTGGAGGTGTTCCACTAAAGGAGAAATATGTCTCAATCTTTCCCTTATAGCTCAGTTGGTAAACCATCTGCCTGCAATTCAGGAGATCCTGGTTTGATTCCTGGGTTGGGAAGATCCCCTGGAGAAGGGATAGGCTACCCACTCCAGTATTCTGGCCTAAAGAATTCCATGGACTGTATAGTTCATGGGGTCGCAAAGAGTCGGACACAGCTGAGCAACTTTCAGCCTCACCCTAGCCTGTATCAAAGTGATCATTGTTTTCAATTATTATGAATTTGCTTTAACTGACCTTTGTGTGCTCCAAGGAGAAGCTGAGGCAGTCAAAGTTGGGGAAAAATGGGATCGAATGAAGATGCGAGGGGAAGGTCTCTAGTTTGGAAGGCTGATGGGTCTCACATGAAGGGCAATAAGAAAGTGGGGAGAAGTGGATATGAGGTAGATTCCACCTAGGATGACTAGGGCCCCACCCCACCCCCATAGTTACTGCCACACCCCCACTTTAAGGCAGCTCGTTCCATTGCACCTGTCAGCTCTGAAGCCACCCTTCCTGCCCTTGACACCCAAGAGAGGGGGCTGCCCCGGAGTAATATTTCCTAGGAATGAAAAACACTTCCCTAACCCTGCCAAAGGGAATGCTCTGGTTTCCACACTGAGGTGGCCGGAGTGTTGCCCTGAAGATCAGACACAAAGCCGTACGCCCCCCATTCCGGCCCACGGAACACTGGGCCATACTGCTTGCCCCCATCCAATAAAATGCGCCTGGAAAAACCTCTATTGTTTATGATTTACTTCAGGATAAATCTCCCTGCGGACTGGGGTGTGTGTGTGGTGGTTTGGATTTCTCCTCTAGGGATGGCTAGTCACTCTCTTTAATCCACTGGTCACCCTACTTGGAGCATTCTCGGTGGCTCAGTGGTAAAGAATCCACGCGCAATGCAGGAGACACGGATTCAATCCCTGGGTGGGGAAGATCCCCTGGAGTAGGAAAGGGCAAGCACTCCAGTATTCTTCCTGGAGAGCCCATGGACAGAGGAGCCTGGCGGGCTACAGTCCGTGGAGTCGCGGCGTCAGCCACATTCACGCACGCATCTTACGGGCCTGTCCTACTTCCTTTTAAGGCAGTTGCTGACTCTGTCCTCCTTGAAACACCTTCTTTTCTGGTTTTAAATTTATTGACGGAAATCCATGCTATGTTTGGAGCTCTTTTCTTTATAATTTTATATATCTGATTGTTTTTGGCTTGTCGGGCCCGTTGCTGCGCCGGGCTTTTCCCTAGTTGCGGCAAGGCGGGGGCTGCTGTCTGGTTGCGATGCTCTCGGGCTGCTCGCTGTGCTCTCGGGCTGCTCGCTGTGCTCTCTCGGGCTGCTCGCTGTGCTCTCTCGGGCTGCTCGCTGTGCTCTCGGGCTGCTCGCTGTGCTCTCTCGGGCTGCTCGCTGTGCTCTCGGGCTGCTCGCTGTGCCGGCTTCTCACTGCAGAGCACAGGCTCTAGGGCGCATGGGCTTCAGTAGCTGAGGCTCCCGGCTCTAGAGCACTGGCCTAATAGATGTGCTGCGCGAGCTTGGTTGCTCCACGGCTTGTGGGATCTTCCCAGAGGAGGGATCAAACTCCGGTCTTCCTGCATCGGCAGGTGGATTCTTTACCACTGAGCCACGAGGGAAGCCCTGGAACACTTTCAAGACAACACGCGCTCCACAGTTTCTGGCCGCCTGCCAGGGCACTCCTGGACCTTAAAGCACCGAAGGATCAGTCCTCAACCTTCACCCCCGTTCTGCCTCATCTCTTCGTGTTGTCTCGTGGCTTTAAGTACCGTCTGTGTACCGATGACTCCCGCATTTATCTATCCAAGCAGCACCTCTTCTCTGAACTTGAAACCCTTCTATCTAATTGCCCACTTGACAGCTCCAGTATCTTACTGGCTGTCAACACCAACAGGATTTGTCCCTCAAAGCTTGCTTCTCTGATTTTCTCCCCCATTTTAGTAAATGGCAATGCCACTCTGAAAGTTTTGGTTTGTACCAAAAAACCCCCAAACAAAAACAAAAATGATACAACCCTGGAGAGTCATCCTTGACTCCTGTCTTTCGTATAACCTGCCTCACTCAGCTTATAAACCACAGTCCTTCCCGTGGCCCATGAGTCTGACAAGTGCGTGACTAAATTAGCCCTGTTTCCAGACTTGATCGTGAAATAATGCGGTAGGGTGAGCTTACATTCCCCACAAAAATCTAATTTTTGGAGTCTACAGATGTTTGCCGGAGGCGTCTAATAATTGAAAGACTAGATGGGCTTAGGGCGGTCACAATAGGCCTATTTCCTCTCAGTTCATTTCTTCAACAACTATTTACTAAGCAGCTACTCACAGCCAGACTCTGCTCTAGATGCCACGGGTACATCTCTGAACAAAACAGAACTCTGTAATCCCAAATGGACAAAACTCTCTCATCCATTTTGAGCTTATTTTTATGTTAAGGAGTGTTTGGAAGTGTTTGGAAGACTGAGTGTTAAGGAGTACTCTAGTTTCATTCTTTTTCATACAACTATCCAGTTTTCCCAGCACCTCTTTTTGGAGAAACTGTATCCTCTTGTATAATGTATATTCTTGCCTCCTTTGTCAGAGATTAGGTGACCATGGGTGTGTGGGTTTATCTCTGGGCTTTCTGTTCTGTTTCATTGGTCCGTATTTCTGTTTTTGTGCTAGTACTATACTTCCAAAAGATCCATGTACCCCAATATTCATTGCAGCACTATTTGCCAGAGCCAGGACATGGAAGTAACCTAAATGGGAATGGGTGTGGATAAAGAAAAATGTGGATAAAGAAATGGATAAAGAAGGTGTGGTACATATATACAATGGAATATTACTCAGGATTGTCACCCTGCTTATTTAACTTATATGCAGAGTACATCATGAGAAACGCTGGACTGGAAGAAACACAAGCTGGAATCAAGATTGCCAGGAGAAATATCAATAACCTCACACATGCAGATGACACCACCCTTATGGCAGAAAGTGAAGAGGAACTAAAAAGCCTCTTGATGAAAGTGAAAGAGGAGAGCGAAAAAATTGGCTTAAAGCTCAACATTCAGAAACAAAGATCATGGCATCCGGTCCCATCACTTCATGGGAAATAGATGGGGAAACGGTAGAAACAGTGTCAGATTTTATTTTTGGGGTCTCCAAAATCACTGCAGATGGTGACTGCAGCCATGAAATTAAAAGACGCTTACTCCTTGGAAGAAAAGTTATGACCAACCTAGATAGTATATTCAAAAGCAGAGACATTACTTTGCCAACAAAGGTCCGTCTAGTCAAGGCTATGGTTTTTCCTGTGGTCATGTATGGATGTGAGAGTTGGACTGTGAAGAAAGCTGAACGCTGAAGAATTGATGCTTTTGAACTGTGGTGTTGGAGAAGACTCTTGAGAGTCCCTTGGACTGCAAGGAGATCCAACCAGTCCACTCTGAAGGAGATCAGCCCTGGGATTTCTTTGGAAGGAATGATGCTAAAGCTGAAAGTCCAGTACTTTGGCCACCTCATGTGAAGAGTTGACTCATTGGAAAAGACTCTGAAGCTGGGAGAGATTGGGGGCAGGAGGAGAAGGGGACGACCCAGGATGAGATGGCTGGATGGCATCACGGACTCAATGGACGTGAGTCTGAGTGAACTTTGGGAGATGGTGATGGACAGGGAGGCCTGGCGTGCTGCGATTCATGGGGTCGCAAAGAGTCGGACACGACTGAGCAACTGCACTGAACTGAACTGAACTGATAAAAAGGAATGAAACTGTGCCATTTGCAGAGACGTGGATGGACCTAGAGGCTGTCATACAGAGTGAAGTAAGTCAGAAAGAGAAAAATGTCTTATTTTAACCCATATATGTGGAATCTAGAAAAATGGTGCAGATGAACCTATCTGCAAAGCAGAAATAGAGACACATGTAGAAAACAAGTGTACAGACACTGAGGTGGAGAAGGTGAGTGGGATGAATTGGAAGACTAGGACTGACATATATACACTACTATGTATAAAATAGGTAACTAATGTGAACCTACAAAAAACAGACAAAAGTCTCTGCCCTCTTGAAACATGCATTCTAGTGAGTAAACAGACAGCAGATAAAATATCAACTAAATTACATAGAATTAGCCAGCAGGTCCTGGGAGAAAACTCAGGCAGGGAGAGGTGTGGGGAATATTGGGGAGGGCAGGTTCCGAGTCCCGTGTTGGATGAGGTGTTCAGAGACAGTCTCACTGAGCAGGTGACATTTGAGTAAAGCTCTGAAGGACACGAGGAGTGAGCAGCGGTGTTTGGAAGACTGAGTGAGAAGTGTGGGAAACACCGAAGGCAAAGAAAGGGCCCTCCGCAGGAGGTTCTCAATTCTTTTTAGGGGCACCTTGAGTAAGGAGGCGGTGTGCCAGGAGTGAAGGCACCTTGAGTAAGGAGGGGTGTGCCAGGAGTGAAGTGAACGAGGGCAGTGGGCGGAGATGAGAGCAGAAGCGGGGCCCGTCTGCCTCTGGCCATGGAAAGACCCGCTCACACGGCAATCCCAGGAGCCAGAAGCACCCCGCCACCAGCACGTGGCCGCTCAACTGTGGTCACTAAAGGGAACCAGGGCTTCTGTGGGTCATCACTGATTCCAGAGCTGGGGCAAGAAATGAGCACCTTGTCCTTCTAGAAAGCAAGGAGGCTTTCAGAGATGACAGTTTGTTCTTCAGACTCTCAGTCATGCCCGACTCTGGACCCCACGGCACGGCAGGCTCCTCCGTCTATGGGATTCTCCGGGCAACAATACTGGAGTGGGTTGCCATTTCCTTTTCCAGGGGCTCTTCCCCACCCAGGGATCAAACCCTGAGTCTCCTACATTGAAGATAGATGCTTTACTGCTGAGCCACTGGGGAAGCCTTTAGAGATGACTGGGTTGTATCCAAAAGACTCAGGTCAGGAGCCAGTGAGGTTAAAGAGACTCTCAGCATTCAAAGATGGAATAATTTGAGCATCTCCAATGGATTGAGATTCATCAAATATATTAAAATTTGTGAGTTTATAATTATACCAGGAGGAAAAAAAAACCTCCTCATAGGTCACCTTTACAGGTTGCTAAGGAACCGACTCATCACTCTGAATGCTGGTTTAAAAAGGGAAAGCTGAGCATTTGCCTCGCCTTTTCTATATGAACCATATCTCAGGATAGCTGAATTGTTGTTGAGGAAAAGTTCTTGTTTCAGAAGCTTTCCAACTAGTAGATGAAGGAGGAATGCTGGGATTAGAATACCGTAGGTCTCTAATCGCTAATGAAATAACAGATCTAAGCAATGATCATCAGTGCCTGTTAAAAACTCTCAGGGGAAAAGCTTATGGGGCACTTTTAAATGGACGGATCAAGCTGGCAGTGCCTGGATTCACTCGACAATCCTAGCATCACAAAAGAGGAGACAAGCAGACACCACATGATGCTGATGCGACGCAGTCGGAGGTTCACGGCACCAGCTATGAAGTATCCTTGTCAAAAAATGGACCCTGAGAGAGTTATGGACTTTGGGAAGGTCATGTACACACTCCATATTTAAAATGTGTAGCCGGCAAGGACCTACTGTGTAGCACAGGGAACTCTGCTCAGTGTTATGTGCCAGTGCGAATGGAAGGGGGGTTTAGGGGAGAAAGCGTACACGTGTACGTATGGCTGAGTCACTTCACTGTTCACCTGAAATTACCACAGCGTTATTAATCGGCTCTACCCCAGTACAAAATAAACAATTTAAAGTTTGGCGGAAAAAAAAAAGGACCCTGATCTAATCACGATGTAACCAATACTTTTCAGGAAATGCAGGGCTTAGGGAAACACGTTGAATGTTGCCACAGGGATGCAGTCAGCAAAATGCAGAATGTAGGTAATTGCAAAGTATCCCAGTTTTCCCAACAAATGAAAGAAGAAAAAGAAGGCAGGACAGTTTATTTAAGTGAAAAGAGATGTAGAAGATATTTAAACTGACTGCAATCTATGGACCATAAAATACTAATTTTAAAAAGCTGTTAAAAAATAATGAGAAATTTTGAGTATCTGAACACTGATTGAATATTTGATAACATTAAGGCTTTTTAAGGTATAATGATAACATTATGGTTATGATTTTTTTTAACATTTGTGTATTTATTTGGTGACACCAGGTCTTAGTTCTGTCTTCACTGTGGTATGTGGGATCTTTAAATGCAGCATATGAGATCTAGTTCCCCGACCAGGGATCAAACCCCGGCTGCCTGCTTTGGGAGTGTAGAGTCTTAGCCATTGGACCACCAGGAAACTCCCAATGGTTATGATTTTTTTCTGAGTCCTTATCTTTTAGAGACACACCACTAAAATATGTGTGGATAATATGATGTGAAATCTGGGACTAATTTCAAAATAATCCAGTTAGATAGATGAAAGTAGGATTTCCACATGTAAATATTTGTTGAGGCTTGGCAGTGATCCATTGCATTATTTTCTCTGTTTTGTAAAATGTTTGAAAATGTTCCATAATACAAAGTAGAAAAGGAAGAGGGGGGGGATCATGTACAGAGGAGTCATAAAGAAAGACTTTCCATGACACATGGGGATAATAATCCCTATTTTCTAACTTCGGTGCCAGCACATAAGTCATCTTCCAGTATTTATTATTGTTTAGTTGCTCAATTGTGTCCGACTCTTTGCAACCCCATGGACTGTTGCCCACCAGGCTCCTCTGTCCATGGGATTCTCCAGGCAAGAATACTGGAGTGGGTTGCCATTTCCTCCTCCAGGGGATCTTCCCGGCCCAGCGACTGAACCCAGGTCTCTTATGTCTCCTGCAATGGCAGGCAGGTTCTTTTACCACTGTCACCACCTGGGAAGCCCAATTCAGCTTTGGTAAATGTTAAATAATATCAAAAGCAAATGAACTACAGCAACAACAACAAAAACCCAAACAGCATTACTTTTCTCCTGGAATTAAAAAAAAAAAGTTTTTTTTTTGTTTTTTTTTTAAAAAAAAGTTTTGACCAAACCTCCAGATATGTTCCTTAAGCAAAATATTTTAGTCTTCCCACCCTGTATGTGTGCTTTCGTGCTAAGTCGCTTCAGTCATATCTGACTCTGTACACCCCTGTGGACTGTCGCCTACCAGGCTCCTCTCTCCATGGGATTTCCCAGGCAAGGATGGAGTGGGTTTCCATTTCCTCCTCCAGGGGATCTTCCCAACCCAGGGATCAAACCCTCATCTCATACATCTCCTGCATTGTCAGGCAGGTTCTTTACCACTAGAGCCACCTGGGAAGCCCCCCTGAGTATGTCAATAATAGCATTTATAATCAGCTACAATAATATCTTTAATGCTTTTATCTTACATCCCTGGTTCCAGCCATTTGTCTTGAATAAATCCTGCAGCAAAATGAAATGCCTCAAAATCACAGATTATTTTCATTCCTTTGCAATTCTCTGTACTGTTGAAATGCTGCTGGCTCAAGCAGGGCCACTGACTAAGGCTGGTGTCTCCAGGTTCTGTTTTATTTGACTCCACTCATGGTAAACCGCTGTGCTGTGCTTAGTTGCTCAGTCATGTCCAACTCTTTGCTAGCCCTGGTATTAAAAATAGCCCAGATTTATCTTTCAGGATTATCACCTAACTTTGACATGTCTACTGTGCTTCACAGAAAGAGCTTCACAGAAAGAAAAGTGAGGCAGGTTTGGGGCAAGAATCGTGTTATTTTGCGGCTATCGTTTATCATAGGTGAAGTATCGTGATTTAATGAAGATACTCTCTCCAAGAGGGCTCCCCAGGTGGCGCAGTGGTAAAGAATCCGCCTGCCAGTCCAGGAGATGCTAGAGACGAGGGTTCAATCACTGGGTCGAGAAGATCCCCTGTAGAAGGAAATGACTACCCTCTCCAGTTTTCTTGCCTGGGGAATTCCATGGACATAGGAGCCTGGTGGCCTACAGTCCATGGGGTCCCAAAGAGTCGGGCACGGCTTACCAGCACGCAGCCATGCCTTCTCTCCAACTCTAGCTTAAATTTCGTCTGGAGCAGCCCAGTAGGTTCTGTCTGCAGCAAAGGGCTCTTTGCTTTTGCTTCTGCCCCGGCCCCTACTGGTGCTCTGGGGCAGAGTGGCTGAGACTTCTGTTCCTTGCCCTGGGAAAGAAAGGATGGTCTGTTTTGTGAAGTACTGAGGGACCTAGATGGGTGAACACCGCTCTATTAATATAAAATGAGATTATTCACCAGCTGTTGTTTCACTGCTTTCATCAGAGCCACTGAAAAGTTTGCAAAATAGCAGAGGGTCTCTGATGGGAGGAATCATTGTTCAAAAGCCAGACCACTCAGCGGGCATTTCACGTAGTAGGCTTTGCACCCAACCTTTGCAGAAATTCAGCCATGTATTAAAGAGCTTTTTATGATGGGTCCATGCCATGGGGAAACCACAGCTCCCTTCTTTTTCTTCCCACTGACTTCTTTTTCCCTGTTATTTCCCCCTTTTATCTAGTATGACCATGTGTGTGCATGCATGGTACGTCACTTTAGTCATGTCCAACTCTGTGAGACCCTGCGGACTGTAGCCTGCCAGGTTTCTCTGTCCATGGGATTCTCCAGGCAAGAATACTGAAGTGAGTTGCCATGCCCTTCTCAGAGGATCCTCCCGATCCAGGGATCAAATCCATGTCTCTTGCAACTCCTACATTGGCAGTTCATTACCACTAGTACCACCTAGGAAGCTCTGTATTGCCATAGGTCTCCCTAAAAATCTATGGAAAAGGAGTTACTAGACAAAGTTAAAGTAAAAACAAGTCCAGTTAGAGAGAGAGTAAATGTTTGGATATAAACTTTGTTTCTTTGAGTCCATCACATGACCTACTGTGTTCTTGATTTTCATAGACTCGTAGAATATTATCCAAGATGGGAGGGAGGAGACCAGAGATAGAGGAGCGTGCTCCTCAGGCTCCATGTACACTTGAACCACGTGGGCATCCTGGCTCCCCTGGTGGCTCAGTCGTTAAAGAACCCACCTGCAATGTAGGAGACCGGGGTTCAGTCCTTGGGTTGGGAAGATCCCCTGGAGAAGGAAATGGCAACCCATTCCAGTATTCCTGCCTGGAAAATCCCATGGACAGAGAAGCCTGGTGGGCTACAGTCCATGGGGTTGCAAAGAGTTGGACACAAGTTAGCAGCTAAACCACCAACTGCCTACCAGGTCTGGAGAGGGGCCTGAGATCCTGCATTTCTGAAAAGCAATCAAGGGGATGGACAACTCTTTGAATGCAAGGGTCTCAGTTTAGTGGTGTGCCCATTCACATTTTTCAGTGTGTCTGTCTGTAAATTTCCCAAGATTTAGAAAATACAGCCCGAACAGATAATCAGAGTAGCAAAACTATTCTCCCTAAAACTGAATTCCTTAATAAATACTTTGTTATAAAAATACGTGTGAGAATAGAGCATCATACAGTATCCATTTTAAAAAATGGTTCTCCTCTCCTTTCTACTGATGGGTCATTCAACCTCGATGGCGATTTTTGTTGCTTTTCTGCTGAAGTGTAAATACAGGACGCCTGTTCTCTACTTGGATCCAGTGTACTAACCTATAACTACCTTCCCCATGAAATAATACTAAGAATGAGTTTCCTAGACACATCTTGATCATGTACGTGACAGGGAAGGTCAGGATCTGGGTCTGTTAATTAGGAGCTGAATGACCTTGGACAAGTTGCTTAACCTCTCTGATCCTTAGTTCCTGCACCTAAAAGAAGAAAGGAGAGTGGAGGAATTAAAAATTTAAAAAGAACATTTTTTTAAGTGGAAAAATAGGACTATCTATCTCACAGGATTATTGTAAGCTTTAAACAAGATTATGTATGCAAATTACTTGCTACATTATTCGAAGTAAGTACATAAGCCACGTGAAGTGTTCCATAAGCTGAGCTTCAAGACAAATGAAACCCTGAAATTTCCATTTAGAATTGCTAAAATGTTTTCCTGTAAACCATTTTGGAAGGAAATCTTTCCAAAACATTTCTCACCACCCCCAACCTTGTTACGGGCTTCCCCTGGGGCTCAGTGGCAAAGACTTCTTCGCCTGCAATGCACGAGCCGCAGGAGATTTGGGTTCGATCCCTGGGTTGGGAAGATTCCCTGGAGGAGGTCATGGCAACCCACTCCAGTGTTCTTGCCTGGAGAATCCCTATGGACAGAGGAGCCTGGCAGGCTACAGTCCATAGGGTCGCCAAGAGTCGGAGACGACTGAAGTGACATAGCGTGCACGCACACACCTTGTGTTACGGGGTATTCCGAATCCAGTTTAGCTCTTCCCTCATGACTCAGGGTCCCTGTTTTGAAAGTGAGTGACTGCCCTGTCCCGGAACACAGGCATGGCCTCAGTCAGGGCGATGACGATCCTGGCCCTTCTCACAGCCACCCGCCTGGCCCTCTCCCCTGCTAGCACTCCCGCGCCTTCTGTTCATACTTCCACAATAGCTCTTACCACATGGAGACCAAAATATCTGTCTATTCAGGTTTTTGGCCTCAGAGCTCTTTGCTCGGGGCCAGGGCCAGGCCTTCAGTAAGTGTTTGCTGTTGAACGAAGAGCTCCCTAGGCCCCACTTAAAGGGTTGGATGTCAGGAACTCAGAAGCGTGGCTTGTGTTCATTTATTCAGACACTTTAAAATGCCTCCATGTTCTCAGCCAAGAGCTGAAAGCGCTGCTCTATTTTATCTTTTAAAGATAGCCAGGGAGGGACAGAAATTGTATTCCTCCTTAGAACCTTGTGATGGTTTTTAATTATCACAGGGCCAAGAAGTTATTTATCCTTCTGGTACATTTTAAACCCATTCTGTTGTTTTGGTTCTTTGAAGATGCTTCCCTGGTCACTCAGAAGTGAAAAATCTGCCTGCCGAGCAAGAGACGTGGGTTTGACCCCTGGGTCAGGAATTTTCCCTGGAGAAGGAAACAGACAAGCCACACCAGTACTCTTGCCTGAGAAATCCTGTAGTCAGAAGACCTGCTGGGCTATAGCCCATGGGGTTTCAAAGAGTCGAACATGTTTGGGTGACTGAGTGCTCTGCGTACGGCTGCTGCTTTCATTGGCAGCAGGGCCACTGAGGCCAGGCAGCCCGGGATTTGAACACTGATCTGCAGTTTGACTCCTGTTTGAAGCCTGTTTGACTCCAGGCTTTGATGCTCAGTTTCCAAATCTGTACAAGGTTATAAAAGTTTGCTGAATGGCTACATGTATGGAGATGGCAGTAAAGATATTTCCAGAAGTCCTCTTAGGGAGGAGTTTGAACATTTTCTGCTTTGAAAGTTCCACTGGGGTTAGGGGCAGGAGTAGGACTCTAAAGAGCCTCCTGCGTAATATTAGACTGCTGGGAACCAGAGCTGCAGGGAGCTTCACCTTTTAAACAGTCGGGCATTTTACCTTGCAGAGCACAGAAGTGAGCAGGATACCGAGCTGCTTCATATGGGCAAGACTGGTGGATTATTTCTCAACAGCTCTCCCTACCCTTTGTCCTTACTGCCAGAACCGTCTTTCCAACTCTAGAGGCTAAAAACACCAGTATTAGTTACTACAAGCCTGTGACTCAACCCTGGTGGATGAGTTTAAAGATAAATCTTCTGAGATATTTCTAGGAAACGTTTTCTCTTCTGATTTAGGGTGGGAGGCAGGGGACGGGGTGAGAAATGCCACTTTTTCTACGTGTAAGTGTAGTTATATGCGGGTATAATTCCTCCAGCTATGCCAGCCATCTTGTGATCATGGGTAACAACTCTGAGGATGAAAACTTATATTCTGTGAATGGCAAAGGAAAAAGGCAAAAAGCACCTGGGTTGGGTGCTTGGTGACATTGTTGTGCTTCTGAATCAACCAAACCCAGAAATGATATTTCCAGTGATAATAAACTTTATTGTTTAAGCTATGTTTCTATTGCATATTCTGTTACCTGTTACTTTATTCAATATAAAATTGAGGCGGCTAAACCTTGGAGATGGGAGACTAAGAAGGAGGCTTGATGGTAGCACAGCAGAAGAGGACAGCAGAGAAAAGCCCCTTCTGTTGAGAATTTTGACATCTATTGGATGTGCAGTGTAGAACTCTGTTTCATGTCTTTGGGGAGGCATCAGTCAATTTATATTGCTTGCGCACAGTTTTGGTGCTAATGGATTGTTATGGGGGACTTGAAGAAAGGTTGAAATCTACATCAAGAATGGTGCATGATGGTAAATCCCCTAGTGGTCCAGTGGTTAGGACTAGATGCTTTGAAGGAACTAGGTCTGGGAACTAGGATCCCACAAGCCCAGTTATGTGGCCAAAAAAAGAAAAAAAGAGTGATGCTTAATGAAAACAAAGACCTGGGAGTAGCCTTCATACCTTACATAACTTCTAGGTTGTGTAGGGATTAGAGATCCATCTGTTCAAGCATCTAGAATGATGCCTAGAACTTGGACATATATAATAAATTACAGATGTTATTATTATCTTGTATTTTTAGTTTTAATTTTATTTTTTGACTGAGCCACGCAGTTTATGGGATCTTAGTTCCCCCACTAAGGACTGAACCTGGGGCCCTTGGCAGTGGTTAGGGAGGTGTAACCACTGGTTTGTCATTGTTGTTTAGTTGCTAAGTTGTGTCTGACTCTTTTGAGATCCTGTGGACTGTAGCCTGCTGGGCTCCTCTGTTCATGGGATTGCCTAGACTAGAATACTGACATGAGTTACCATTTCCTTCTCCAGGGGATCTTCCCTGCCCAAGAATCAAACCCATGTCTCCTGCTTGGCAGGCAGACTCTTTACCATTAAGTCACCTGGGGAGCCCCTTGTGTGTAACCACTGGACTGCCAGGGAATTCCCACTAGTGTTATTATCTCAGCTTCTATATATGTACCCAGGAAGGAGGCAGAAATTAGATGCTCTTGGGTGGGGCTGTACTGGAGGGCAGACCACGTGGTCGCCTTTGAGAAGAAGGTCTGTGAAAACAACAAGGAGCGGAACGTCCTGGGCAGGAGCCTTGGCAGGTGGGCAGGGAAGTCCCACAGCAGAGCCACTGTGACCCCACAGGTGGGGCAAAAGGCTGAATGCAGAGGCTAGAGGTAGAGGCAAACGGGGCCTTATTACTCAATGGGTATAAAGTTTCAGTTATGAGAGATGAAGACGTTTGGGAGGTCTGTACACAGCAAGTGCATCTAACACTACTGTGCTGCACACTTGAAAATGGCTAAGATGGTAAATTTCATGTTATGTATTTCTTACTACAGTTAAAAAAAAGGAGGGGAGGATCCCACTTACTAGAACTAAAGCCTACAATCAGAACAAGCTCAACAGAAGCCTGACAATTGTTTGGAGAGAGGCTTCCTGGATTTCCCCTGATTAGTAAAGGACGGGTTCCAGAGCTTACCCACAAGCTGCCAAGTAGAAGTCAAGTTTCCTCAAGAGCAGAATAATACTTTAAGACTCTCTGCTTCCACTCCAGGGGATGTGGGTTACATCCCTGGTCCAGGAACTAAGGTCCCGCATGCTGTGTGGCATGGCCAAAAGAATAAAAATTAGAAATAAAGGGTGGTATAATACTCTATGGGCTTCCCAGATGGTGCTAGGGGTAAAGAATGTACCTGGCAGTACAGGAGATATAAGCGACGTGAGTTCAGTTCGCGAGTCAGGAAGATCCTCGGGAGGAGGGCATGGCAGCCCACTCCAGTATTCTTGCCTGGAGAATCCCATGGACAGAGGAGCCTGGCGGGCTACAGTCCACAGAGTTGCAAAGAGTTGGCTATGACTGAATGACTTAGCAAGCAAGCAAGGATAATACTGTGCGTGTTTGTGTGTGTGTATCTATATATGTAATATCTCCTTCTCTCTGTGCTTTTGTGTGTGTGCATGTATGTGTCTCCTTACCTTATTTAACCTCTCAAAAGGGCCTTGGGTGTCAACCTAATTTATCTGGGCAGCTATGGGGAGCCTTCAAAGCTAAGGACTTGCTTTGGTCAATGTGTTGTGAAAGGACATAGCATAAACACCACTCGAACTGAGGCTTTAAAGGTTACTGTGGACGTTTGCTCCCACTTTCTTGCTCTTCTCTTCTGACACAGGACTGGCACGTCTCACATAGGAGCTACTCCTGCAAACTTGGTTCCAGATTGTGAAAACACACGGAGCAGAAGCAGAGCCTTTACCAAGGTGGTGGCAGACATGGTACAGAGTAAGGAACACTGGTTGTTACAAGCCGCTGGGAGTCAGGGGGTCCTTTGTTACTATGGTAAAGCTGACTGATGCATCTGGACAATCACCTTTTGCCAACACACAGAATCAAGAAAAATAATGAATCGTTGTTTTAAGCCACTACATTTCAGGGTCGTTGTAAGGCAAAAATAGATAACTGGAGCATTCTATAGAGAAGGAAGGCTAGCTTGATCCTAGGCAGGGTAGAAAGAGAGAAGATAAATTTGAGGAATATTAAAAGAGTGTGTTTGAACTCTTTTGATCACTAATGATAAAACCTGAGCAAAAAGTAGAATCTTATTGGCTAAAGTTACTGAAAAGGAGTGAGGATCAAATGATGTCACGGGATTATTTCTCTCCATCTCTTGACTACCTTCCCTTGGTTGGATGGGTACCCTGGACTCTGAACAGTGGATTCCAGCAACCCTGAGTATAGCTTCTGCAGCCTCATGTCTTCCAAGGTTCAAGTTCAACTTTCTACCGACCTTCTCGTCTAGTCCTACCCACAAAGGTCCTGAGATTCACTCTGAATAGACTGACTGAGGTCAGAGCCCACCCCTGACACAATCCCTATGACAGTGGCTGCAGAAAAGGGTGCATTTGTTATGGGTCTTTCTGTTGAAACTCAACCAGGTTTTTTTGAAAGGAGAATTTATTCAATGATATAACTTAAAAAAAAAGAGAGACAGAGAGAGAAACTTTCATGAACTATTCCAATTTCAGGTGCAGTTCGAATTAGATCCAAAAGAATGTGTCCAGGATTTATTTCTTGACTTTTAAAAATTATGGCCAGCTGAGATACTCTTCCTACAGAGGATTTTGAAAACCAAGGAGAAGTGGTTTTGATGACAATAAGAGGCTACCATCAGGTGTTTGTTTTTTTATTTTTTTGGTCGCACTTTAGGGGTGTACAGGATCTTAGTTCACCAAGAATCGAACCCACACCCCCTGCAGTGGAAGCATGCGGTCCTAACCACTGGACCACCAGGTAAGTCCCCTGGAGTTCTTCTTTCTAATTGATTTCTACAAACAACCATAGCTGTATTAGTCTTGCTGTATGATCACAGGTTTGTGTATAGTAAGGAATTGTTCTTTGTTTAAGTTCATTAGTGTTCCAACTGCCCCCAGAGGCAAGATTGTACAATGAATCCAGATTGCCTGAGCTTAGCTCCTGGCTCTCACACTGAGTGGCTGTATGACCTAAGGAGAGTCTCTACTCTGTGCCTCAGTTGATCTGTCTGTAAAATGGGATCAGCCAAAATCAACCCTGAATATTCATTGGAAGGACTGATGCTGAAGCTGAAGCTCCAACACTTTGGCCACCTGATGTGAAGAGCCAACTCATTGAAAAAGACCCTAATGCTAGGAAAGATTGAGGACAGGAGGAGAAGTGGACGACAGAGAATGAGATATTTGGATGGCATCACCGCCTCAATGGACATGAGTTTGAGCAAACTCCAGGAGAAGGTGAAGGACAGGGAAGCCTGACATGCTGCAGTCCTTTGGGTCACAAAGAATCAGACATGACTGAGCAACTGAACAATAAAAATGGAAAATGGTATTATCTTCTTACCATGTAAACTTGTCAGTAATATATGTAAATCACTTAGGATAGTGCTTAAGTAAGTAAGTAAGTAAGTAAAGTCACTCAGTCGTGTCTGACTCTTTGCAACCCCGTGGACTGTAGCTCACCAGGCTCCTCAGTCCATGGGATTCTCCAGGCAAGAATACTGGAGTGGGTTGCCATTTCCTTCTCCAAGGACAGTGCTTAGAACGTGTTAAATGTAAATGTTAGTTGCTCAGACGTGTCTGACTCTTTTGAGACCCCATGGACCGTAGCCCACCAGTCTTCTCTGTCCATGGGATTCTCCAGGCAGGAATACCAAAATGGATAACCATTTCCTTCTCTAGAGGATCTTCCTGACCAAGGGATTGAACCCAGGTATCCTGCATTGCACGCAGATTCTCTACTTATTCTCATTTCCATAGTAAACAAATAACTACTAATGAAGACAGGTTTTCAGAATTATGGCTATTTCAAATGGCAGGGCTTGGCTTGGTTCAGATTTTCCTTTGGTGGTAAGTGACTGGAATTATATCTGCTCATACTGTGGGTCAGAAGACATTCTATGGTATTTTTCTATGTACTTTTAATATATTCATCTGTCCCATCCCTTTTCCCATTAGTTGGGTTGTCTAATGTTACGAGAGAGAAACAACTCATTAGACTTCCAAAGCCCGCCTGCCAATCTAGGGGGCGCAGGTTTGACCCTTGCTCCATGAAGATCCCAGGCGCTGCAGGGCAACTGAGTCAGTGTACAACAACTATGGAAGTCAGTGCTTTAGAGTCCATGCTGTGCAAGGAGAAGCCCATGCACCGCAACGAAGAGTAGATCCTGCTCACTGCAACTAGAGAAAGCTTGCTCGCAGCAGTGAGGACCCAGCACAGCCATACGTAAATAAATAATTTTTTTAAAAAGAGAGAGAAATAACTCATTTCATTGTGCTTCTTTAATATGAAAGAAAACCTAAGCAAAGCTCTACTGAAGTCTAAAGAGAAACAAACTAAAGATTTCTTTAATTAGAATATTTTTCAGTTTAGCTTTGAACAATAAGGACCGGTTATTGTCCTCTATCTTTTTATCTTCTCATTGCATAATCTCACTTCTCCTTTTTCTTTTTTACTTTGAGAAGCTTAGAAAAACCGGAATTTCCAAATGAGTGTGACGTTAGCAATTCATATCATGATGAGTTATAAGTTACTCATAGCTTCTCCTGGTTATTTTTGTTTGGGTTGTTCTGTGTAGTTGTGGTTGATAGAACAATTGTTCTGTGAGTCTGGAATTATCTTGGCTCTAGCAGCTCGCATTCCTATCTGTAATGTGTCCCTCTGTGAGAGTGGCAGGGATTAAGTTCTATGGGGACATTATCCACAGCTCTCGGTTTTGGAGGCTGTTACAGCAGGCTCCATATTGATCTGAAAGTAGGGCAAGTGGATGGGGCTGGAGAGAGGCTTAGATAAGTTGAAGTACTTTCAAAAGTCCTGGAGTGTGCAATTTGCATGGGTTTTATCCCTAGGCTAAAGGGTGGTGAGGAAGGGGAAGTGTGAATTTTTTGTCTCATTTCTCTAGAAGGCAGACTTGGATCACCAAGAGGATCCTGTTCAAATGCGAACATCTGCTGAACCTGTTCCTGAATTAAATTTTAGGAATGGTTTGGGAATCAGGAATCTCCTGGGTCAACTTATGGGTTTAAATAGCTACCCACATCTTAGGTTTCTCTAGGGCAATTCAACTTATTTTCTCTTACAAAAGTTTGATGTTATAAATGAAGAAACAAAAATATGTGTGTCTGAGGACCTCCCTGGGTCCAGTGGTTATGACTGTGTTTTTACTGTAGAAGATGGGAGTTCGACCCCTGGTCAGGGAAGTAAGATCCCGAATGCATTGCAGCACAGCCAAAAATTAAAAAGAAAGGAAGAAAGTGTGCCCTGTGATGTTTTTCATTTTTAAAATCTTTTAAAAAATGTATTTTTAATTGGAGAATAATTACTTTACAATGTTGTATTGTTGGTTTCTGCTGTAGAGCATGAATCAGCTCTAAGTATACATATATTCCGGAGAAGGAAATGGCAACCCACTCCACCACTCTTGCCTGGAGAATCCCAGGGACGGCGGAGCCTGGTGGGCTGCCGTCTATGGGGTCGCACAGAGTCAGACACGACTAAGCGACTTAGCAGCAGCAGCAGCAGCAGCATACATATATTCTTTCCCTCTTAATTTTTAAAATCTTTTTGAATAGCCAGCAAGATTTATTGAATATTCTTGGCATGAAGAAAATATTGGTTGGTGTCGAATTAGAGTCAAAAAACTTGTATTTTTGATCCCTATACACGAATAGTTTTATTAAGCAATTAAAATGTGCTGGGCATTAACTGACTATGGGTATAGGTATTAATATTTCTAGCTCTACTTTATAATGAAAATAACTGAAGCTTTGGAAGTTTAAGAACTTTCTTGCAATCACAAGTCTAGTAAAAGATGGGAATTGAACATGTTTGCTGAGTGGTGCTAAGCCGGTTCACTCACGTCCGTCTCTTTGGAACCCTACAGGCTCCTCTGTCTATGAGATTCTTTAGGCAAGAATACTGGAATAATCCACCAGGGTCCTCTGTCCATGGGATTTCCCAGGCAAGAATGCTGGAGTGGGTTGCCATTTTCTTCTCCAGGGATCTTCAGGGATTGAACCAGCATTCCCTGTGGCAGCAAGTGGGTTCTTTACCAATAGCACCAACTCAAAATTGCGAACAAAAGTCTGTCTGTTGCTAAGTCTACGTCCTTTGTAAAGCAGGGTTGCTCATGGAATTTTCTGTGGTAATGTTCTATGTGTCTGTGTTCCAGTCTGGTACCCACAGTATTGGTGGCTTTTGAGCACCAATGACATTTGTGTGACTGAGGAAATCAGTTTTTTTTTTTTAATATTTCTTTATTTATGGTTGTGCTGGGTCTTTGTTGCTGCGCTTTCTCTAGTTGTGTTAAGCAGGGGCTGCTCTCTAGTTGCGAGGTGTGAGCTTCTCACTGCAGTGGCTTATCTTGCTGCAGAGCATTGCCTCTAGGTTGTGAGGGGTCAGTAGCTGTGGTGCATGCTCTTAGCTGCCAAGCAACTTGTGGAATCATCCCAGACCAGGGATCGAACCCTTCCTTGTTCCCTATTTTGGCAGGCAGAATCTTAACCACTGAATCACTAGGGAAGTCCAGAAATCAGTTTTAAACTTCCTTTAATTTTAATCAAACAATTAAATTTAAATTTAATGGCCACATGTGTCTAGTGGCTACACATAGCTGTAGGATATCACATGGTTTGTTCTATAAACACAGGCTACTGTGGTCTCATGCAGATCTGGATATCAAAGACAGCAACTGTGAGCAAGTAGCTGGAGGGAAAAAAAAAACCTTTTATGCAAATCAAAGTCATTTAAATTGCAGATTTTAAAGGAAGGTAGACCTCAAAGTTAAAAGACTCACAAAATGTAAGTAGGGAAAACTTCTTTTGGAAAGCTTTGATAGTATATTTTACTTTGTTGTTGTTGTTTAGTTGCTAAATCGCGTCTGACTCTTTGTGACCTCTTGGACTGTAGCCCGCCAGGCTCCTCTGTCTATAGGATTTCCCAGGCAAGACTACTGGAGTGGGTTGCTGTTGCCTTCTCCAAGGATCTTCCTGACCTAGGAATGGAACCTGCATCTCCTGTATTGTCAGGCAGGTTCTTTACTGCTGAACCAACTGTTATTAATATATTGGCAGTGTTGATTATAAGGGATATCAGTTCAGTTCAGTTGCTCAGTGGTGTGCAACTCTTTGCAACCTCATGGACTGCAGCACGCCAGGTCTCCTTGTCCATCACCAACTCCCAGAGTTTACTCAGACTCATGTCCATTGAGTCGGTGATACCATCCGGCCATCTCATCCTCTGTCATCCCCCTCTCCTCCGCCTTCAATTTTTCCCACCATCAGGGTCTTTTCAAATGAGTCAGTTCTTCCCATCAGGTGGCCAAAGTATTGGAGTTTCAGCTTCAGCATCAGTCCTTCCAATGAATATTCAGGACTGATTT
>SJYQ01028645.1:0-28862 GCA_006410935.1 Redunca redunca
CGCGTCCACCAGCGCCTGGACGTGCAGGCCGACGAGGCGCACTTCACCTGAGGGGGGTGCAGACGGCCCTTCAGCACGAGGGGCGCTCTCCACGGACGCCCGTCACCGGTGCTGGTTTCCCAAGCACTTTTCCAGCTGTGACGACAGGCGGCTCTCACGCTCGGCCTGCGGTGGCCTCCTGGAAGGGGACGCCGGATCCCACACACAAGGCCCAGGGCCCGCGCAGACGGGCCTCCTTTCTCAGTGAGGAGCAGGTGTGCGCCCCGTCCACCTGGCTGCCCCACGGGGGTCTCTCGCTGCCTGGGCCCCCTCTGCCTTGACCCAGGGCCACCTGCCCGTCAAGCACGCCCACGGTGCCCCACTGCCCAGGGCGCCTGGCTCAGGACCCCCGCCCCTACCCTCACGCGGCTCCTCTCTGACACAGGCCGCTGAGAGGGCCCGGGCCAGCCCGCTCACCCGGGTTCCCTTTGGACTGCTCGTCGTCCTCCTCGAGCTCCAGCAGCCCGCAGCCGGCCGTGTCCACGAGCAGCAGGGGCACGCCAGTCTCCTCAGTGGCCGCCACGCCCGGGAGGTCCCTGCACACAGGCCGACACTGAACAGGGAGGCCCTGGCAACAGGCAGGGCCCCGCTGCCCCTCCCGCCCCCTCCCCAGCCCTGACCCCACACCAGACAGCAGGGGGAGGGGAGCACAGTCGTCATGATCGGAGGACCTCATCCTGGAGGAGCCTGACCCATGCTCTGGCCAGAAATCCGGTCTCAGAGGCGACCTCCGCACCCATATCTTTACGGAATGGGGCTCAGGGGACACGGGGCGGGGTACAGCGGAGTCACTCACCTCAGGAGGTGCCCGGCCACGGAAGGGTGGGCGGTGAGCTGCCCGTGGTACAGGGCCTCCGAGGCCCAGCGCGCGATGGCCTGGTGCATGCGGTACTGCACCGTGAGCATCCGCACCGCCCCGGCTCCCCGCTGCTCCGCCAGGCGCTCCATCAGGCTGAGCGACAGCCCCGCCAGCGCGGCCCTGCCCGGGGAGAGCAGCGAGGGGGCCCGAGTCCCGTGTGCAGCCTGAACCAGGGACCGGGCGGGAGGCAGCCCTCAAAGGGGCCCGAGTCCCGCGTGCAGCCTGAACCTGGGGCCAGGCGGGAGGCAGCCCTCAAAGGGGCCCGAGTCCCGCGTGCAGCCTGAACCTGGGGCCGGGCGGGAGGCAGCCCTCAAAGGGGCCCGAGTCCCGAGTGCAGCCTGAACCAGGGGCCGGGTGGGAGGCAGCCCTCAAAGGGGCCCGAGTCCCGCGTGCAGCCTGAACCTAGGGCTGGGTGGGAGGGAGCCTTCAAAGAGGCCTGAGTCCTGAGTGCAGCCTGAACCAGGGGCCAGGCAGGAGGCAGCCCTCAAAGAGGCCCGAGTCCTGAGTGCAGCCTGAACCAGGGGCCAGGCAGGAGGCAGCCCTCAAACCTCAGCCCACTTCCCTCCCAGAACTAAGGGAACGGCCCCCCGGAAGGGCCCACGTCCACCAGCGAGCCACGGAGCCGGGACCCAGCCGGGCCACCTGGTGCAGAGCCAACCTCGGCCCACCAAGGGACGGTGCCCGGGCCTGCCGCAGGCCCCGCGCTCCCTCCTAACCTCCCTGGGTTACCACTGTTCAGTACAGGCGCCTACCAACAGCAGGGCCATGGGCATGAGGGGTGAAGGGACCCCAGTCCCAACTGCAAACCCAGAAACACCCAGCACGACCCACCCCACATGTCCCCCCAAATCACCTGACTTCCCCCAGAGAGAGAGTTTCATGCGCCTCCCTGAGGGCACGCGGTCCACACAGGGGGCCGCTCCACAGGGCCCCTCAGGCCTCCTCAGGAACCAGCCACTGACTGAGCCGAAGCCCCCAAGCCCTCCTCCTGGACAGCATCCATGCCCACCCCTACCCAGACATCTGGGTCCCACAGGACAGTCCTCCAAAGCACACTCCCATCCCCCCTTTATCCAGCCCGAAGCCCCCTCCGGATCCTCACTCTGATGCCTCCGGCGGCTGGACGCCCTCTCCCTGTGGGACCCTGACCCGCACACCCCTCAGCTCTGGGGTCCCCGCTCCCCTCTTGCCGGCTCCACCAACAGCCTTGCTCGCACACCCAAGTCTCACACCTACACCTGCCACTTTCGGGGACACCCACGCAACAGGCGGGGCCTGAGCACACGCCAGGTGACCTGCCCTCAAGGAGCTCAGGGTCTGACCGAGCTGTTGTCTGAAGGAGCCAGCGTGGGCGCACGCAGTGGACGGCACACCCAGCGGTGAGCAACAGCTCTGTTCTCGGAGCCGTGGCCCCGGGGGTGTCACAGCGTGACCACTGGCTCACACCAGCATCCGCGAGTCCAGAGAAGTCCCTGAGCTCAGAGTTCCCACCGTCAGCTCCCGCTCTGCTTCACCCAGGGCCCCTTCCACAATCCCCATAGAGACCAAAGCCCGGGAAAGACTAGTGACCTCCGCCCCCACCACCTTATAGGTGACAGGTCTGCCACCTGCCCTCCAGCCCTGCCCGCTGCTGACCCGGGCCAGCCAGCTGCCCGCCCCCGCTCACCGCACCCTGCCCCCGCCACCTCTGGGGTCTGTAAGTCACACATCGTGAGACCCTACTTCCTCTGTGTGGGTGTAACTGAAACTGCACCTTCAATCAAAATTACCCCGGGGTTCTCCCTCCCCTAAGTCAGGGCTCAGATGCTGAGGGAGCCACCTGCCCCCCACAATCTTAACTCAGTCCATGGGCCAGGCTTCCGCACTGGTCCAGGGCCTCTGGGTGAGCCTGAGCTTCTGAGCTGGACTTGGAGGGACACACAAAGGGGTGGCGGGTGAGGGACTGAGGGGTCTCACTTGTGGGAGACGATGGTGGGGGGCAGCTGCTTGTGGTCTCCGGCCAGGATGCACTTCCGGGCCTTCAGCAGGGGGATCCAGCAGCTGGCTTCCAGGGCCTGGGCACACTCATCGATGACCACCACGTCAAAGTGGCCGTCGGGCAGCAGCTTCAGCGGGCCGTCTGCAGAGGCGCCTGGTGGGAACCGGAGCCGTGAGCCTTCACAGAGGCGCTGACAGCTGCAGGCACCCCAGAAGAGACCCAACGAGCCACCGGTTCACAGTCTGGCTGCGCATTAAGGCTTGTGTGGTATGTTTGCCTCTTGGAATAAGGGTCAGCAGGTCGTTCCAGGGCTTGTGGTTCCAGCCCCTGTGTTTAGGTGTGAAGTGGTGAGCCCCAGCCATGGGCCACCCCAACACTTCGTTCACCAAAGTCAATCTCCCTTCCGGGGCTAGGACCCCAAAGAAGGCTGTCTTAATTCTAAATACTACTTCTGTATCATTTTCTGAATTTAGAACTTAGTTAATTCTCTTTTTAGGTGCTTTCCTGGACACACAGAACAATTAACTGTTGGGCAAAAATCACCAAGGACATAAAACCACCACAGCCAGTTCCTCCTTCCTGGACACAGAGCGGTTCGGTGGTCCCAGGACTTGGAGGGCCTCCATCCAACCATCACCTGCCCATGAGCTAAGGGAGCAGGGCTGCAGGGTGCCCAGGACAAGGAGCCGCTCAGGAAAATCGCTGGACAGACAATGACCACAAGGAGAAGAAACAAACCGGGGGAGGGAAGATGACCTGACCCTCCAGCGTCCCACACAGTACCATTTACAACGGTCAGTCTCCAGCAAAAAGTTACAAGACACACGAGGAAATGAAGTACGGCTCACTCGCGGATAAAAAGCGATCAACAGAAACTATTCCTGAGAAGGCCCAGATGTCAGACTTACCAAACACACACTTTAACATCAGCTACTTTAAATGTGCACAAAGAGAAGAAGGAAGCCTCGTCTAACAAAATAAAGGGCTATCTGAGAATGATGTCCCACCAAGACTATCGATAAAAGGACAGAAATTACCTTTAAAAAAAAAGCCCAAAACTCACAACATTATAAATCAGTTATACTCTGGGATAAAATTAAAAAAAAAAAAAATCATTTAAGCCATTAAAAAAAATACACTCTGCAGCTGAAAAGTACGATAGCTGAAATTCACCAGAAGAACTAAACAGCAGATATGAACAGGCAGAGGAACCAGCAAACGTGAACTCAAGCCAGCTGAATTATTCAGTCGGAGAAACAGAACCAAAAAAATACCAAAGGGCGATGCCCAGCACCTCGGAGACCCACAGGACACCATCAAGGGCGCCAACTAGCGCGTCCCAGGAGCCCGGGAGGGAACAGAGAGAGAAAGGGGCCACAAGAGCACTGGAACAACAATGGAATGCGGAAGCTTCGAGAATCTGATGGAAAAAAACAGCGGCCAGACCTAGGGGACTCAACAAACTCCACGTGGCTAACCCAGAGGGAGCCACAGGGAGACTCATCACAGTCACGCTGCCGGAAGACAAAGAAAGCGGTGCTCCATCACGTGCAGCGGATCCTCAGAGAGACCGACACTGCCGTCTCTCGAGAAACCGTGGAGACAGAGGGCAGGGCCGGCCCGTTCGTACAACTCGGACTGTCAACCGAGAGCTCTGCCTCCAACAGAACAGTCCCTCGAAAACAGAGGAGAGAAAAGGTACACCCAGGTAAAGAAAAGCTGAGACCTGTCCTTCGAGAAATGCTGAAGAGAGTCCTTCAGGGTGACATGAAGGACGCTAGAGAGGAACGCAAATTTACAGAAGCAGCAAAAGGCGCGAGAAAAGGCAACGATACAGGAAGTGGGACAGCGTGACAGCGTTAGTGCAATCCTGTTTTCGTCCAGTCTCACCTAAAAGAGCCAGACAAAGCAAGGATCACAGAGTAAATCAGAAGCTGGGCGCCGTTCCTGAGAGCAGCCCCTCTGAGAAGCTGCAGCAGACAGACCCTCAGGGCCGCCCACCCAATCCTGATCCTGGCCTCCTAGCAGTCACACCCCGTGTAGCCCCTTCCCCTGAAGTGTGGGTCAGACCCGGGCCTTGCTTTGAGCCAACAGAGTACGGCCAAGGTCACAGGGGGGTTCATGTCATGGTGATGTTACCAAAGACTGTAACCCATCTTGCTGTAACAACACTCTCTTACTCGCTGGCCTTTAAGAATCGAGTGGCCACATCAGAAAGGCCTAAAGCCACCAAACGTGGTCTCCAGCTGGAGTGGCTGTTTCTATACCAAAGCAGACTTCAGAAGGCTTCCCAGGGGGCTCAGGGGTAAAGGACCCACTGCAGTGCAGAAGACACAAGAGATAAGAGTTCAATCCCTAGGTCGGGAAGATCCCCTGGGGGAGGGAATGGCATCCCGCTCCAGTACACTTGCCTGGAGAATCCCTTGGACAGTCCTCTGGGGGGCTGCAGTCCTGGAGGGCTACAGTCCGTGGGGTCAAAAAGAGTCGGACACAACTGAACGACTAAATAATATTTCAAAAAAGAGAACATACTAGGGATAACAAAGGCTGTTTCAGTATGATAAACTGGTTAACTAATAAAGAGAACAGAACATTCAAGCCCCTAAGAGAGCTACAGAGGACACGGGGCAGACACTGACACAACTCCAAGAAGAAACAGATGTGCAATTACAGTTGGTTTCAACACCCCTCTCTCAGTAAGTGACAGGACGAGAAGACAGGAAATCAGTAAGGATACTGACTTTAACCACAGTATCAAGCATGACAGGAAACGTCAACAGAACCGGAAGGCGTGCCTTTCAAGTGTGCACGGAACACTCACAAAGACCATATTCTGGACCATGAAACAAATCTCAATGAAATGATCCAAGTGGTACACAGTATATCCTCTGCCCACGTGGAATTAAATGAGAAATCAACCACAGGAAGATATCTGGAAAACCCCCAAATATATGGAAAGAGAAGGACTCAATTCGAAATAACTGTGGGTCAAAAAGGAAAAGGGAAATGAGACGAATTTCACAGTGAGTGAAAATGCAGACACGCACGTGAGGAGTTACGGGATGCCGTGGAAACAGCGCACGGGGAAACACGCACAACACTAAATGCCTATAACACAGAAGATGACGGTCTCAAATCAATGCGGATCAAAGCCCTCCACTGCCACTCGAAGAAAAGAGAAACTGAAGAGCAAGTTAAACCCAGGCGAGCGGACAGAGAGAGACCACGTGAACCAGTGCCGAGATCAGCGCAGCAGAGAACAGGGAAACGAGAGCTGCCAACACCAAAAGCTGGCGCTTTGAGGGGATCGATAAAATTAATACCCCTCTTGCCAGAAGATCAGAGGAAAAAGAATAGGATGCAAGTTACCAATCTCAGAAGTGAAAGAGGTAACACTGTCACAGATGCTACAGATGTGTTTTTTTTTAAATGATAAGGGGTTATTATGAACAATTTTATGCCTGGGAATTGAAAGACTTAGATTAAACAGACAAATTCCCTGAAAGACACAAGCTCTCTTGAGAAGAGACACCCTGAATATTCTACAATTAAGGAAACTGAATTTGCAATTAAAAGAGTCCTGAGAAAAAAAACTCCAGACCCAGAGGGGCTCCACTGGTGCACTCTACCAGATTTTAAAGACATCTCTGTGAAACGCCCCCAGAAAGCGGAGGAAGCAGGCACACGCCCCACCTCCACCGGGCGCCGAGGCGGGCGGGGCGGTGGACGCCGGGCCCCTCACCTGTGTTTGTGGCGAGGACCACGTTGGCCGCTGCCAGGCTCTCCAGCATGGCTGCCTCCTCCCTGTCCTTCAGCTCCTTCCTCAGCAGCTTGATTTCATCTCGAAAATTACTCTTCTCTCTCTTATCCTGGGTCTTTCTGTTTTTCGCCTACAAAGAAAAGGAAAGATAATCATTCTGACTTGACTTTGTTTTTAGCTCTTTTTAATTCACAAAGCACTTTTATTTATCATCAATTGGTCCGCTTCCCTAAGGTCCTTTGAAGGTGATAAAAAGTCAAAATCTTGGGACTTGCCTAGTGGTCCAGGGGCTAGGAATCTGCGGGCCCAGTACAGCAGGCCTGGGTTCAATCCCTGGTGGGGGAACTAGGGTCCACACGCCACAGCTAAAGCTCCTGTACCTCAACTAAGACCTACTGCAGCTAAATAAATAAATACATTATATATATATATATTTTTAAGTCTTTTTTGAAAGAGCAACAGATCCACGTAGGTGATGTCCTGACTGGCCTCAGGGCCCTCAAAGCCACTGTCAGCTGTGCAGGGAGAGGCCTGGGGGAGAGTGTGGGCCCCAGAGAACAGTAAACTCAGCCTGGGGGAGCCGGCCCCGCCCCGCAATCATCAGCACTGCTCCCGGGGAAGAAATGGCGCCTGCTGCTGCAGGGCTGGGTCTGGTGGTCTACACAGAGGGAGGCGGAGCACCTCTCAGTTTTCCACACTTGTCAGGAGAGGAAAACATCTGCTTCAGCCCCTAAATGTTCACCGAGACCTTGACTTACTTCCACACTCAAAAGACACATAACCCCTTCCTTATATGTGGTTTCTACTTGGAAAGGTATTTCGGTGGGAGTGACAAGCGGGACGCCTACCTTACAGAAAAGAGAACCCTAGAAGCACAGACTAAAAAAGGAACAAGGGGGCCTTCCGTGGCCGTCCAGCAGATAAGACTGCTCGCTCGCAGTGCAGGGGGCTTGGGTTTGACTCCTGGTTGGGGAACTAAGATCCCACATGCCCTACAGCTCAGCCAAAAAACTAAAAAATAATCAGGAACAGGAAAATGAAGCTACGCACACACGCGGTGGCATGAATCACATCAGTACAGTCCTCCAGCGTCCTTACCCGTGAGTGACCCTGTGAGTGTCCCGTCTGCCCCTGGAGTTCCCACTCCCCTGTGGGCCTCGGGGAAGGCCAAGTCTCCACGCCAGCCCCGTGAGGCCCGGACACAAGGAGGTGGGCTGGCGGTGAGCAAAGGGCGGACGTGCAACTGAGGGAATCGGGGTGTGGGGGGATGTGTAAACTAGAGAACCAAAGAGCTTGAAAGTTCTAGAAACTGCACTTCCCACTGACCTATCAGCTACGGAGTTCCTTCTCACAAGGATCACATTCCCCTTTTCTGCTTTTCTCCCTCTGGCTAAGCTGGGGCTTCGTTGCTACGCGTGGGCTTTTCACTGCGGTGCTTCTCTCGCTGGGGGAGCTCAAGGGCTCAGCTCCGGGCTCGAGAACACAGGGTCAGCAGCGGTGGTGCACACGGCTTGTTGCTCCGCAGCAAGTGGGGTCTTCCCGGATCAGGGGTCGAGCCTGCGTCCCCTGCACTGGCAGGTGGATTCTTCACCACTGCACCAGCAGGGAAGCCCCTTCATCGTGTTTTATATTAATGGACTGAAAAATTAGGGAGGACGTGTATTTTCTGAGTTTTTACTTTGGGGCTGCCTTTTTTTTCCTTGCCATCATTATCCAGCCAACATGCCAGACACAGGGAGCCCTTAAGAGCAATGTTTCCTGCAAGACAACTGCTCGCCTCTCCATGAAACCGCCCTGAAGGCAGTGAGTCCCCATTCAGTGCTGAGCACAGGTCTCCAGCAGACACGGGCAGGCCCAATGTTTCAGCCCAGTCTGTGACTCGGCGAAGGCCAGAGAAACACCGGAGGATGCCACTCGCTCCTGGCAAAGACTGCAGACCAGAGAGCCACACGAGGGGCAGACACGGCCGAGCGCTACTCACCCAGGCCTGGTCGATGTCCCTCCTGATGTCGGCCACGATCCGGGCGCCGTCGCTGCGCGCCAAGACCGCGTCCAGCGAGTGCTGCTGGATGGAGTCCAGGAGGCGGGCTGGGTGGCCGAGGCGGAGAATCCTCTGCTTCCACTGGGCCAGCCGCTCCACCAAGTTGTCCACAGCGACGTTAGAGGGTGCGCAGCACAGAACCTGGGGGGCACAGCTCAAGCTCGGCCTGGGGGTTTCTAAATGAAATCACCTGAGTTTACACTAGAACAAGTGGGAAGTCCTAAAGTTAAAGAGAGGAGGGTGGAGTGTGTACAGCTGGTGACGTTACGGAGTAAACGTCCAGCTGTGAGGACTGGTACAGATGGCCTGACAGACACGCTACTGCACATGGACACGACATCTGGGTTCTAGACCTCAGGCAGAAAGAACCTACAGGGCTCCTGAAGACCAGAAAGGCTGACCGGCAACCAGAAGGAAAGGCCTTGAAGTGTCCAGGGATGGTCAGGGCCAGGACACCCATCTCTCTGAGGACTGAAGGAGCAAACGGTGCAAAGGCTTAGACGGGTGCCTGGTTCATAAGAAGGACCCAGGGAACATCGACCTACAGATCCTGACTGTTACTGCTCCAGTAATTATCTTTATCCAACGTTTATGACCCAGAAAGGTAACAAGCACTTCACATGCTCAGAATCCACGATAACTCGTGTTGAGGGTAAAAGAGCCTCTCTCAACCATTAACAATCTAAGTGAACAGTAACACACACCATCACATCCCACATCTCAGGAACCGGGAACCTGCCATCTGCACAAACTAACGGAACCCTTGAATTAACCAAAATAGGTCTGTCTCCCATGACTGGCTCCAGGGCCTTCTCCCGAAGGGCACAGACGGGCCGGGTCACCTGCATGCCCAACAGGGGCCTGAGCACACAGCACGGGTGCTGAGCCGGTGGCTCCTGGACTGTGGCCCGGGGGACAGTGCCCCAGGCCTCCCCAGTCCAGACCCACAGCCCCGAGGACAAGCCCCCACCCCTGGCGCTGTCAGACACCAACAGGGGCGAAGCCTAGCGGTCAGTCAGTAAACACCTGGGAACGTTCCTACCCAAGTCCTGGAACCCGGGCTGGGGCCCTTCGCGGGGCTGCGAGCACGGCAGACCTGAGTGACAGGTGTCTGCGGGCACGCAGTGCCCATGCCCACCTTCGAGCCCCGTTTCACAGCTTGAAGGATGATCTCCACCACGGTGGTGGTCTTCCCAGTTCCTGGGGGCCCGTGGATGATGGCGAGTTCCTTCTGGGACAGCGCAAACAGGACCGCTTCCTGCTGGGAGGCATCCAGGGCAGGGTTGCAGAAGGTCAGCGGTGCTGCGGGACAAGCGACAGTGAGGCTCCGGCCCCCGTGACCCGCTGCCATTCCCTCAACCCCACCCCGAGGGAAGTACAGGATATCATGTGACAGGGAGAGAGCTGGCCCTCCCCTGGGTCAGCAGACAACAAACACAAAGTCAACCTGCTTGGTTTTCAAAAGTCTTCCCCTGGACAGGAATCCGCAGGTCCTGTGTGCAGGCTCCCTGGGGGACCGTCCCCAGCCGCCCACCGGTGCCCCGGCCTGCACAGCCTAGAGTGTTCACCACCTGTCCCTTTACTGACAAAGTTGGCCAACTCACGCTCCAGAAAAACAGATTCCTGGGAAGTAAACGTCTCTTGGAACATATCTGTTCCCACCCTAGTGTTCCTTTTTACGTGCCCATAAAACCACAAAAGCAAACAATGACAAAGAATCCCTAGCAGATCCAGGATGGTAGTTCCAATCTGAATCTTCCATAAGCGAGACCGACGACCTGCTTCGTAAGCTCTGTGCTCAGAGCCGGTGCCGCTGTGTCCAGCCCCGAGTCCGCAGCCTCCAGCCCACGCTGCCCGCTGCGGAGATGGCTGTGCTGGCTGGCCGTGCGGGCACAGGGGGCTGATGCGGACAGGCGAGACCAAGACACTTGCAGGCACCGTGGGCACCTGTGAGCCTGAGCTCCTGCGTGCACCCTGGCCACCATGCCGTGCCCCTGCTCCCCTGGACGCCGGGTACAACCAGCGCAGGCTGCGCAGCTGTAAACACAGCAAGGACGGCACTCACCTCCTTCCCAGCTCAGAGCAGCTTCTCACTAAGTGGCTGGCAGAAATAAAATCTTCTTTGAGAAAACTGACAGGTTGTAATTGTGTATGTGTGGCTCTTGTTGTTTGCTTGCTAAGTCGTGTCCCACTCTTTTACAACCCCACGGACTGTAGCCCTCCACGCTCTTCTGTCCATGGAATTCTCCAGGCAAGGATACTGGAGTGGGTTGCCACTCCTTTCTCCAGGGGACCTTCCCAACCCAGGGGTCGCACCCAGATCTCCTGCACTGGCAGGCAGATTTTTCACCACTGAGCTCCCAGGGAAGCCCAGAAACAAAAATCTCATTTAAATGTGCTCTCAGAGTTTGAGAACGTATCGGGGTGGCCAAAAAGTTAGTGAGATGTCACAGAAAAACCTGAACAACGTTTCTGGCCAACCCCATAGGAAGCAGCCCTGAGCTTACACACAACACCGCCAGGGTGTCAGCGCCAAGTGTGACGGGAGAAAGGCGCGGGGTGGCCCTTGTGTGAGACCCTGAAAAGACGGTGCATGAACCGCCGAGTCCAGCGTCTGGAGAGCTGCTCAGTGAAGGGCAGCTGCTGAGAAGGCAACAAACCCCCCTCAAAATGAGGTCTTCCCAGACACTGGAGATGAGAGAGTGCACAGACCACCATGGCTGAGAACAGTGGGTGTTGGGTGTGTGTGTGTGTGTGTGTAAGTGAAAGAGACACCCTGTTCTACATGGATGTGGAAAAACAGCTATCTGAATACACACGCCCATCAGTGAGGCTAACTCTGCGTGACGGGTGTTTTAGTGATTTCCCTCCCCTTGTTTATTTCCAAATGTTCTGTGACTAACACATGTCACACTTACAATCAGATATAAGCTGTCCTCAATTTGAAGGACACAGAAGAAACAATCAGATGTATTGAGGACTGAGACCCTTCAAACCATAAAAAACTGCTATCAGGCAGAAAGCACTGGGTTGGCCAAAAGGTTTGTCCACTGTTTCCGTAACATCCCATAGGTGTGGTGGAAACTAGCACCGTCTCTGCCGTTTCAGGGAACACAGGCGCCCTGGCTGTAGCCGGCATCCAGGGGAGCCAGGCACATGCCGGAGCTCTGGCTCAGAGGCTCTCATGCCAGCGCGTTTCGTCCAGTCTGTCCGGGTAGCAGCCTGGGCCCATGGAGTCAGCATGGTCATCTCTGCAGTGGACACCTCGGCAGAGACCGTGGGTGTTGTTTTCCGTAACACCTTCTGTTGTTGCTGTTTCCAGCTGCTAAGTTGTGTCCGACTCCTTGCAGCCCGTGGACTGCAGCACCCCAGGCTCCTCTGTGCTCCACTGTCGCCTGCGTTTCCTCAAACTCACGTCCTTTGAGTCAATGATGCCATCCAACCATCCTACCCTCTGTTGCCCCCTTCTCCTCTTGCCTTCAATTTTTCCAAGCATCACGGTCTTTTCCAACGAGTCGGAGCTTCGCATCAGGCGGCCAAAGCACGGGAGCTTCGGCTTCAGCATCAGTCCTTCGGACGGATACTCACGGTTAATTTCCTTTAGGATGGACTGGCTGGATCTCCTTTCGGTCCCCGGGGCTCTCGAGGGTCTTCTCCAGCACCACAAGTTTGAAAGCATCGATTCTTTGACGCTCGGTTTTCTCTGTGGTCCAGCTCGCACATCCAGACATGACCACTGGAAAGCCACAGGTCTGACTAGACGGACCCTCGTTGGCAGAGTGGTGTCTCCGCTTTATAAAACACTCTGACACAGATTTTCGTCCAAGGAGCAGGAGCCTTTTAATTTTGTGGCTGTAGTCACCATCTGCAGTGATTTTGGAGCACCCCCCCCGCCCAAAAAAAGTCTCTCACTATTTCCATGAAGTGATGGGACCGAATGCCATGATCTTAGTTTCCTGAATCNATGGGACTGGATGACATGATCTTCATTTGTTGAATGCTCATTTTTAAACCAGCTTTTTCACTCTCCTCTTTCACCTTCAGCAAGAGGCTCTATAGTTCCTCTTTACTTTTTGCCACTAAAGTGGTATCATCTGCATATCTGAGGTTCTTGATATTTCTCCCAGCAATCTTGATTTTAGCTTGTGATTCACCTAGTCCAGCATTTCACATGATGTACTCTGCATATAAGTTAAATAAGCAGGGTGACAATATACAGTCTTGACGTACTCCTTTTCCAAATTTGAACCAGTCCGTTGCTCCATGTCCAGTTCTAACTGTAGCTTCTTGTCCTGCATACCGGTTTCTCAGGGGACATGTAAGGTAGTCTGGTATTCCCATCTCTTTAAGAGTCAGAATTTTTATTACACAGCTTGTTGTGATCCACACAGTCAAAGGCTTTAGCATAGTCAATGAGTAACACCTTATGGAAAAACCCAAACGAACCTTTTGGCCAACCCAGTATGATCAGCCATCCTCTGTTCTCTCAGGTCACTGACACAGAAGAAATATCCTCCCACTTCAAAATAAAATATTCAGATACATTAGAAACAGCATTATTTAAAAAAAAAAAACAACAATGGGATGAGCTACTTCTTTGACACTGTGTGCAGGCAACTGACTTGTTCAAGAAAGTCACACAAAGAAGTTTATAAAGACACTAGGTTAGACCTCTCCCTCCGCATTTGCAAACGCTTGTTAAAATCGCCCAAGATCACACTGGTCGCGGTCACACCGGTCATGATACTAGCCACAGTGACTTCAATCGGGAAAGGAAAGTCAAAAGCTCTTACGCATCTCGCTGGGAGGACTGGGGTCTGATGCGCCGAAGAGGACCTCTATGAGCGAGGACGAAGGGCCAGAGTGATACTTCTTTAGGGAAATCAGAGCTCTGCCAAGGGACAGGGAAAACGAGGAGCTTAGTGACAACCAGGATCGACACGGCGCCTGAGGCCCCGCAACTCTGCCGCCCCTGCCCACCCACCTCCCGCAGTGATGTGTGCTTAGTCGCTCAGTCGTGTCCAGCTCGTTATGACCCCGTGGCCTGGAGCCCCCCAGGCTCCTCTGTCCATGGCATTCTCCAGGCAAGAGAATGGAGTGGAGTGGGCTGCCATTTCCTCCTCCAGGGGATCTTTCCAACCCAGGGATCGAACCCAGGCCTCCTGCACTGCCGGCACATTCTTTACCATCTGAGCCACCAGGGAAGCCCACCACCTCCCCCAAGGGGCCCGCAACCAAGCCCAGACCCCAGGTGCTTGCCGTCTTCTCCAGCAGGAATGAGATACGTTCAGGGAACGTGTTACGTGTGATTTCCGGAGAAGGCAATGGCAACCCACTCCAGTGTTCTTGCCTGGAGAATCCCAGGGGCGGGGGAGCCTGGTGGGCTGCCGTCTGTGAGATCGCACAGAGTCGGACATGATGGAAGCGACTTAGCAGCAGCAGCAGTACGTGTGATTCCCAGTTACGTACACTTACTTTTTCAGTCGCTTGTAAGTCACATCATTGGCAAGCTTCAACAGTCTGTAGGAATGCTCTTGGTCCAAACTCAGCTGGGAATCGTGGGACTCGTCAAAGGCCACGGTGACCGCTTTCTGGGTGATGCGGGTCAGGATCCCAGTGGCCAGCTGACCACTCTCATCATACAGACCCACGATGTCACCTGCAGGAGCAAAGACTGGTTACATACATGCTGAACAAAGTTAAACGAGAATTACTTCATTCAACAAATGCCGACACATTTCAACTATTGTAACTGTTAGTTTCGTTAGAAATGAAGTCGGTAGCAGCGGAAAAAAAAATACTTCTAACTCACATTACAGAATTAAATTCACTTGCACGAAATGAACTGTTTAACACAAACATGACAGTCAGTAAAATATTTAAAGTCTTCCTCTGCGCCTGGCACTGCTCTGGGCACTGCTCTGGGCACTGCTCTGTATCAGGAACAAACGACAGTCCCTGCCCTCACTTTGGGAGGAGGGGAGCAAACAGAACCACCTGGCAGGGTCGGCGCCAAGGGCTTCAGTGAGAAGAAGGGCAGAGTGAGCAGGGGTCACTGCAGGGCGCGTGGGCGGGCCGCTCTGCGGGGAGACAGGTAAGCAGGGCGGGCCCAGAACAGGGTGGCCACAGGAGCTCACCGGGGGGAGGGCACTCCAGGTGGAAAGGGCACACTGCTGACGGAGGGAAGGGGGGTGCTGCCCACTCAGCTGGGCCTCCCGCCCCTGTGACCGCCCTGGTGACCCACCCTCCACCAGGCGAGTCTGAGGGGCACGGGGCACTCGACCCACACTCAAGCGAATCAGGGCTTCACATGCCCCTCGGGGAGGAGCCTGGGGCCAATCGGAGCCTGAGACTTTTGCCCAGGCAAGCTAGAAGGAGGCCCTCACCCTTCCCCGCTAGACCAGAAACCAGAGCAGACAGACAGCCTGGAGCTGCCACCCTGTGGGGCCTGAGAAGGAGCCAAGACACAGAGAGGAGCCAGGCCCAGGCGACCCCTCTGTGCCCAGGGCCCCCTTCCAGTGATCGCAGCCCAGGCACCCCTCCCTGCCCAAGCCCGCCAGGCTCAGCGCTTCTGTCCCATGAACACCAACAGTTCTGACCGAACCAGAGTCGACATGGAGCTTCAGCCAGAGCCCCCCACGTACTCACAACCCATTTATTCTGAGTCAGAGTCCATGTCACACATCAACCAGGCACCAGGCGTGATTTTAGCCCTGACCTATTTTCCTTCTAGGAAACAAGTTTCATCTGTACCTTGAATCTTTCCTGTCTCCCTCTCCAACTTTCAAGGACAAAGAGAAGGTGGCAGCAGTTCCCCTGCCTGGGCCCAAGGTCTGGTTCTGTGCATGGGGTAGGGGAGTCTCCATGGGGCTGAGTGCTGGGGGCTCCAACCCCATTGTGCCTTCCCCACCAGCTGCCCTGAGTAGGGCCCCACATTGCAGAGTTCACATCTCTAAGCTACAGAGCCTTAAAACTGCTCTTCAGAAGATGGAAACCTAACAACCAACCCCACCTATGTCTGATCGGGAGCTGTAGCAACACATCAGATTTCAGTTCTGTGCTTTTCCACCTAAAGGACCACCTTCCTCCGACTTTCTGTTTATCAGTTATTCATCAACCTCGAAGGTCCTGCCCTCCAAAGCACTTCCTAACTGAACATAATCCATTTTCCCTTTGGTTTGCAAAGTTTACAAACGCCCAACAGGGACATTCGGTCCTGCCCACTTAATCCTGATGGTAAGGCCGAAAGCACGACTGTCTTTAGAGGACAGATGACTGACTCCTGGCCCCTCAGCAACACAGTGTGTAAGATCTGACTCCAACCATCAGCTCCCCCTCCTCCCATCTGTCTCCAAATGCAGCCAGGATTCCAACAAGCGGGAGGCATGAGGCCAGAAAGCCAAAATACGAAGCCAACAAGCCCTGTCATCACCAAATCAGGGCCGAGAGACTTTTCCAGAGAACGTGCAGTGCTTGGCGGTGCTGCTGTCTCCGTTTCCAGGTCTGATTGAAAACAAGAGTCCCAGGTGTGAGGTTAAGAAGCTTCTTCGAACTGCCCCTTCTTTCCAACACGGCTGCCACAAGCTTAGCCAAAGTATTCTTAGTACAAGGAAGGTCTGGGACTACATAGCTATGTACAACGAACCATCTGGTCCAGGGCTATGGGAAGGGAAGGCGGCGGGAGGTTCAAGAGGCGGGGGACACACGTATACCTATGGCTGATTCATGCTGATGTATGGCAGAAAGCAACACAACATTAGAAAGTAATTACCCTCCAATTAAAAATAAAATAAAAATATATATATATATATATATATATACTGTGATATTATGGGGGGGAAAAAAACAAGAAATGAGAGTCACGTGTAACCTTACACTTTCTAGTAGCACATTTGTGTGTTGTTGTGTGTGTGAGCTCAGTCATGTCCGACTCTTTGCAACCCCATGGACTGTAGCCTGCCAGGCTCCTCTGTTCATGGGATTTCTCAGGCAAGAATACTAGAGTGGGTTGCCATTTTCTTCTCCAGGGAATCTTCCCGACCTAGGGATCGAACCCATGTCTCCTGCTTCGGCAGGCTGGTTCTTTACCACTAAGTCACCTGGGAAGCCACATTAAACAACCAAAAAGAAACAGCTAATTTTAACAGTAGTTTACTTATCCCAATATATGAAAAATATTTCCATTTCAGAACATAATTGGTAGTCATAGAAATTACTCTTTTTTTTTTTCACAGTACTAAATCTTCAAAATCTCTTGTGCATTTTACATGAGTAGGAATCACCGGCCGTATCTCAGGTGTGCAGCTGATGTCTGCCGGTCCAGACAGCGCTGATCTAAACTACCAGAAAGCCTCCTAGCTGCTGGATTTCTAAGCGTGAGTTCTCCACTGCAAAGCCTGATTCCCCAGCGGGTCCTATGTGGCTAGCTCTTCACAGCCCACATCTGAAGACGGCAATGTTCAATGCACACCCTTGTCGACAAGGTACAGACCGGAAGTAAAGCTGTTACTGGGAAGCACAGCCGCAGACACGCATCTCCTGGGCTCGAGGGTGATGAGCAGCCGTCCGTACAGCCCGGTCCGCTGGCTGGATACCTGCAGCTTCAGCAAACAGACGCCTCGGCTCTGGAGTTCCTTCAGAGAGACACTTTCCTGCCAGGATCTGGGAAACACCCAATGTTGAGACTTCAGTATTTGTATTGTACCAGTTTTTACTTCCAGATGTGCAGGAGGAACAGAGGAAGTCTACACACCGGAAACTCCAAACCTGCCTCCTCTCAAACCTGTTCCTCCTACAGCCCCCCCATGCCCTCCTCATAGCGCCTGCACTCACCTTAGCCTTCTCTCCTGGGCCCTGTGAGTCACTGTCCCAACAGCCCCACCCCCATTTGTACCCAGAATCCACTCCTGCACCCTCACTGCCAAGGGCCATCCTGTGCCCAAGAATATAAAATAAGAGGGACTCCTCTGGCCATTCAGCAGTGATCCCACGTGCAGCTCGTCATACACACACACACACAAAACTATAACACAAGCTTCTTCCCAAGCCCTTCTCAATCGGACCCCTGTGCATCTTTCCACGGGTGCTCACTCTGTGCTCCGGGCGGTGCTGAGCCCTTGGCTTGTAGATCGCTGCATTCCCACCTCACTGGTTTGCTGTAAGGATGATCTCATTTTACAGACACGCTGACTAAGGCTGCAAAGTCACCCAGCCATAAATGATGGGGCCCGGATCCCACTGAGGGCAACAGGACTCCCAACTCTCAACCATCATAATCAAAAACTTATAAATCAAATCCTCTCCACTTAGGCAGCACAGTGGTTGAGTACAAACTCTGGCATCAGCCCGCGTGATCTCAAATCCTGGCTCACCCTGTGTTACCTGGGTCAAGTGACTTAACTTCTCTGTTCCAGCCTCCTTAGACCTAAGATGAGAATCGGTTACAGCAGTAACCAATTTCGCAGAGTTGATGTGAGGTTTAAAGCCACTGATGCCTCTGGAGTGCTTTCACACCCCTCAATAAATGTCAGCTCTCAGTTTCAGCCTTAGGGGTAAAAAGCCCGACGTTTTCAGGGCTCCAGTCCTGGCTGCAGGGGTGCGCTGCTTTCCCACATCTCCTCCAGGAAACTCCTCCCCGCAAACTCTTTAACCCTTATTTTTCTGCAAGCTGTGGCCAGGCACCACCGCCTCCAGGAAGCCATCCGCCACTAAGGCTCCGCAGGGCCGGCGGTCCTTCCCCCACCCGCCCCACAGCACTCGGCCTGCACACGCAGCTCAGCACCTGTCGGGCTGGAGGCGGGCCGTTCGCGCCCCCACGGCCCCTTCCGCTCACACCGGTCACCCGGGGCCCATTATCAGCGACTGCATCTCATTCGAGGCCCGGCAAGGAGCAGGCGCAGACACTAACGGGGGCCGAGGAGGGAAGAGGGCGGAGAACACGATGGGGACGGAAGTGGGGGGACAGGCTGGGCCCACGGGGCAAAGTTCAGAGGGGCACTCCAGGGGGAGAAGCCCCTTCCGAGGGGGGGTCCCCACAACGGAACAGGCCGCCCCGGAGGGTGAAAAGGCTTCCACCCTTGGAGGCGGCCGAGCCCCCTTCACAGTCAGGGGGGCAAAGCCCGGCCCTAAGCTTGTCAGGCGGAGCCCCTGGAGGCTTCGTCTGTGGGGTCTCAGCTGGAGAGGACGGGACCTTGGGGGAGACGCCGGGCCGACCCCGAGAGGCCCGGGCCGGCGGCCGTACCTGCGCTCCTCCACCTCCGCGTCTCTCTCGAGCTCCAGCAGTTCCAACTGCCTGGTCACGAAGCTCTCCACGGGCGTCGAGGCCATGGCCGCAGCCCGGCAGGGCCCAGAGCCGCGGAGGCCCGGCTGCCGCGCGCGGCGCTGCTCCCGGCCGGACCCGGTGCGTCGACGCACCCGGCTCGCGCCACTTCCGCTTCCGCTCTCGGCGGAGGCCGCGGGAGGATGGCGGCGGCCGCGGCGGCCTGGGCCCTGCCGGTCACCTTCGGGCGGCTGGCGTCTGCGTGCAGCCGCCGCGTCCTGAGAGCGTCGGGACCTGGAGCCGGTGAGGCCCGCCCCGCGGGGTGAACGGAGGAAGCTGGGCACACGGGGCGCCCTGCCACGTGTGTCTGCGTCTGACCGGTGTTAATCGCTTTTTTTGATGGCGGTGATTATCGGTCGTGGAAACCCTGGGTTCAGACCCTGGTTCCTTTAGTTAATAGCTCAAATATTGGTGATAGCTCTCCAACTTCCATATAGACTTCATTTAAGTTGGGGAGCAACCTGAGGCTCAGAATGGTTAGGTAACTTGCCCTTGGTCATACAGCAGGGAAGTGGGAGAGGACTGAATCAGACAGCTTGGTCCAGCTCCAAAGCCTGTGCTTTAACCATCACTCCCCGGGCTGCAAGCCACTCTTGAAGCTTCCTTGTCCTCATCTGGAAAACGGTGGTGAATGTCCTTGCCCAGAGGTTAACCAGTCCAGCAAAAGCTACACCTGTATTTTAGACACTGGGTTGTCCTGAAGCTCAGCAAGGTTTTGTTGGTCAAAAACACTATAAACCTCTCCTCAAAGTGGTTGGAGCGTATATTTGCATGAAGAAATGTTTCTGTGTGTAAAGAAGTTTTCCCTGTGTAGGTATGATAATGATGTTGTGGTTATGCGTGTTTGTTTGTAAGATGCGTTATCTTTCATAGAAGTACCCTGACAGTTGCTTTAAAATACACCGCAGAGTTGGAACAGAGACATTGTGAATGAGTCAGGCTTGGCTATGAGTTGATGGCTGCTGAGTCTAGGAAGAGATACAGGAGGACTCCCTATTCTCTTGACTTTTGTGCGCTTATCATTTTCCATAATGAAACTTGGGTTTAAGCAGGCAGGGAAGTTTTTATAAAAAGCAGTGGGACTGACTTTGTTCTACCAACATAAAGCTACCTCTAGAATGCTGTGCTCAATTCCCGCTCCCGCCACCCCCGTTTTCAGAGAGAAACACAGGTGAAGAGCTGAGTAAAGAGAGGGTGACCAGAACAGTGAAGAGGCAGGATCTTGAAGAGTGCCTGAAGGAAATGGGACAGACTCCATCACAGTTCACAGGGACTGAAGGATGGTCCTGGGGGATGGGAGGGTGCGCACTTGTTCCCGGTGGGGTCGGAGCTAAGCTAAGGCCATAGGCAGGAATGACAGGGAAGCAGGTCAGGTGCAGAAAGTTTCTGAGCTTTCGCCAGTGAGATGGCTGCCAGCCGCGCTCAGTCTGTCAGTTGTATCCAATTCTTTGTGACCCCATGGACTATATCCCGCCAGGCTTCCCAATGGGAGTTTTCGGGCAAGAATACCATAGTGGCTTGCCATCTCCTCCTCTGGGGGACCTTCTTGACCCAGGGACCGAACCTGCATCTCCCGCACTGACAGGCAGATTCTTTACTACTGAGCCACCTGGCTTTCAAGAGAGGCCAGTCGTGAGTTCCGAACTGTGGGGTATTCCACAGGGGCTTCATTTGATGGCTTAGAAGAGATTTCATTCATTCATTCGCCAGTTATTGGGCATCCATTACAAGTCAAAGTCTGGTCCAGGATGGTGAACATATCAGTTAAATCCATAAAACAAACCCCTGTTTTTACCGAGCTCACATTCTGATGGGGGGAGGGGTTTGCAGAGAGATGAGCAATTTTACGAAGAAGCAAATTACATAGTATGTTCGAAGCTTAAGAAGAAGCAAATTACATAGCAGGTCCAAAGCTGGTAAGTCTTATGGAGAAAAATAAAGCACGAGTTGGGAGGAAAGTGTTCAGTTTTAAATAGGATGGTTGGGGAAAGCCTTCTCTAGTGAGATGGTGTTTGAGTGGAGACCCAGAGGAGATGGATTAGCCTAGGGGGCCTCCGGGGGTTGGGGTTGTCCCGAGGACGAGCAGTCAAGGTACAGGCCGTTGTACTTGGCATCTTCCAGGAATAATGGAGGCCCGAGTGGCAGGTGTGCAGGGAACAAGGGGAAGCTCCTGAGGCAAGGCCCAGAGAGGCGGGGTCACACTGCCCGCTGCCCTGCTGGCCCCTGTGAAGACTGCCTTTCTCTCAGAATGAAACGGGGCGCTCTTGGAGGGTTATGCTAAATAGTAACCTGATCTGTCCTCATAGTTGGTTTTTCTGGTTTTGGGGGGATTTTGCCCACCCCGCACGGGATCTTAGTTCCCTGACCAAGTATCGAACCCCTGCAGTGAGACGTGACGTCTTAACTCCTTGACCACCAGGGAAGTGCCCTGCCCTCTAGCTGCTGGGCAGAGAGAGAGGCAAGGCTGAGAGCAGGGCATCAGTTACAAGCCAGGCAGCTTGGCTGATGAAGTGGTCAGAGCCTGGAAGTCTCAAAAAGAGGCAGGGGATTTGCTGACAGGTTGGTGGCTGTGGGGTGTGAGAGAGAAAAGTCATAAATGACTGAGGTTTCTGGCCTGAGCAACTGGAAGGATGAAGTCGCCATCATGTGAGATGTGGAGGGGTGTGGGAGAAGCAGGTGGGAGGGGCAGATCAGGAGCCTTTGTTAGGTTCTGAGACAGGTGACAACCAGGTGATGCCAGCAGACAGGCCTGTCATGTCTTGAGTCCAGGCCGCAGGTGTCCACTTGGGAGTCGGGTGTGCAGATGACGCTGAAATCCATTCAAACAGATGTAATCCCAGAGGAAAGGCCATACATAAAGAAGAGGTAAGAACCAGGTTTTAGGGCAGCCCATTCCAGTCTTCTTGCCTGGAGAATCCCATGGACAGAGGAGCCTGACAGGCTGCAGTCCACAGGGCCACAAAGAGTGGGACACGACTGAGCACAGAGACCCGGGTTTAGACCACAAGCACACCGAGATGGTGGAGGGGAGGAAAAACCAGCTCAGGAGACCAGGAATTAGGAACAGCTGCTAATGAGTGAGCTTTGAAAGAGTAAACTTTACGGCATATAAATTATAGCTCAGTTGAAAAAGCCAACAGTAGTTATTGAGAGATCTGCCCTCTGCTTCTAGCACCTAAGCATGGGGCATTTTGTTTCTGGGCCCTTCTGAGCAGGCTGTGGGTGCCTTTGTCCCTAGGTGTGTTATTATCTGATGCTGTGTCCTGAGTTACCCCAAACCCAGCAGCTTAAGATAACTTATCGCGTACTATGTCACCCCATCACTGAGGGTCAGGATGCAGGCGTGGCTGAGCTGGCTCCCCGTCTCGTTAGATTCAAGTCAGGCTGTTTCAGGTTAAGAGTCAGCAGGGCCGGCAGAAGCTGCTTCCTGGCTTCCCCGGACAGGGAAGCCTGGCGTGCAGCAGTCCATGGGGTTGCAGAGAGTCGGACGTGACTGAGCCACTGACCTGAACTGGGGAGGTGGGATCCCAGGGGCCTCCCTGGGCCGCTCACAGCACAGTGGTCCTGCTGCAGCGAGGACCCCAGGCCAGCAGCTGCCCTCTGATTGCCTCCTCTGGAGGGGCTGGCCTGTCACTCCTGCCACATGCTCTTTGTCACTGAGAGCCCCTCCCTTGGAGCGGGGAGCAGGGCTCAGGGCTGAGAGCCCCCGAAGGGGTGTCCTGGAGGCTGCTCCCACACTGGGGTGCTGAACGGGCCTCAACTTGGGCACTTGGCTTCAAGGAATGAGTTAGCAGGTAGATGATTCGGTTTCAGGCCCTTCTCTATGGTGTGATGAACGCCCCTTGACACTTATGGTAGTAACCAGTAGCTGTGAGTGAGTGATGGTCTTGGTTCTCTTTCTAGGCTTTTCTGTAGGTGTGTTGTGATGGTGTGAGTTGGGTACCAGCCACACTAGCAGCACTTGTGCACTGAGCATCATAAGGGGCAGTTTGTGTTTCGTCCTAGTAACCAAGCGTGTCTCTCTTGTTCCCTCAGCTTCCCTGTGGTCCGCTTCTCAGAGGTTCAGTTCGCAGAGCGCTTCATCTCCACAAGGGTAATATCAACATGTGGGTTTTGCTGACTCTCTTCCTTTCCTTTCTTCTAAAATCAAAACTTCGAACATTTAGTTTTTAAGAATATATGTTTTAACTGTTTTGACAGTATTTTACTCAGACCCTTAACACGTAGAAATACAGATGGAACCTCAAGAGTCCAAAGAGAAGGTGTTCTGGGCCATGCACAGCTGTGTCTTTTTAAGGAAAAGCTTCTAACTCCTAATTGGGAAATTTCTAACCAGGAAGGTTGAATCACAGGACAGACTCTCTGGAGAACCTTGTGTAATTTGAAGGAGCATGTTTAAAATCACACTTGAGTAGGGATATACAGGGTCCGGTACCAGCCCTTGCAGCCCGGGTCCAGGAGCAGGGTCGTCCTTGGGCTTCAGTTCCTCTTCGAGAAATGGAAGCGATATTAGGTTACGTCGCAGTGGGTTTTCATGAGAGTCAAATGAATTTCTGCCTTCAGAGGGCTTGTTAGAAGGACTTGCCAAAGGGGAGGAGTGAAGGAGGGGTGGATTGGGAGGCTGGATTAGCAGGTATAAACCGTCACATCAGCATGAGGCCCCACCGTGTGACACGCAGCATGGGTAAACGGCGAGGTCTCTCTATGGCCCAGGGAACCACGTTCAGTATCCTCTGATAGATCATCAGGGAAAGAAATTGTACATACGCATGTGTAACTGAGCCTCTTTGCTATACAGCAGAAAGTAACACCGTTATAAGTCAGCTGCACCTCGATAGGTAAATTCCTTACAAAAGAGTTCTGGCGAGCGCCTGGCATTAGGAGGCTTTCAGTACAGCCGCCTGCACCCCCGCAGCGAGAGTCTCAGCAGCGGGGGGCCCGGGGCCTGCTGTTTCCCTGAAGGAGCATGGGCTCCTCGGGTGAGGCTGGAGGCAGAAACCCTGAGGGGGCGTTTTCGTGAATCCGGCTGCTCCTCCAGCGCTGCTCCGAGCGGTCATTGCCGCCCCAGCCCCCTTGCAGCTTTGTCCCTCATCCTGGCTGCTGCTGCTGGGCCACCCGGGCTCCTGAGCCTCGGACACGATGCACAGCTTTAAAACACAGCCCAATCTGGGGGCCAGTTGACTCCGACAGGGGCGTCTGTGTTCAGCATACCTGCTGTGACAGTGCTTGGGGTCCCTGGGCCTGTGCTGGAAGCAGCAGTTTCCCCAGTTGTCCAGGGTCTTCTGGCTGGTCGAAGAGGTCAGTTGATGTGAGACAGGTTAACAGGAGAAAATCAGACCCAAGTTAATAACCTGTACACACGGGAGAGACCTGGGAGAAATGAGTCAATTTGCCAGAATGGCTGAAGCCATCTCCTGAAACAGCTCCTTCAGCTAAAGACAAAAGAGGATGTTGAGGATAGGGGTCTGGGACTTCAGGAGGGGAGAAGGCAGTCCACGTGGAGGTGGAAAAGCAAGTGTTTGGTGGATAAATGTTTGCGGGGCCTGCAGAGACCGCGGGACAGGAGCAGCTCCTGTCCTCTGGGCCCGCGTGTTCCCGCATCCTTTCTGGGGAAGCTGTCTCAGGACAGGCCCACCATCTCCAGGCAGCTGCGAGCAGACCCAGGCCTGCCTGCTTCCTGCCAGAGTTTTCTTCTGGAGTCTTGGGCCTTGATTGTTTTTAGCTTGAAGTAATCCACACGCCTGAGACATTTGGGGGGCAGATTTTGCTCCCCCACAAATGTGGGGGCTGCTGCCCTGCCAGCCACTCGGGCGTCGGAGACATGCTGGGTCCTTGTCCTTTCTGGTGTGCCGAGCACAGCCATGGCTCACAGGTGTGGAACTGCCACGTGTGTGTGACCTGCATGCAAAAAAATGCTTTTACAGATACGTTCCTAAAACCTCACTGAGTTCACCACCTTGGCCAGAAATTGTGCTGCCAGACCCCGTGGAGGAGGCCAGACACCACGCAGGCAAGTTGGGCAGAGGCGAGGGGGAGGGGTGGTCTGGCCGCAGAACAGGGGCCTCACGTTTCTAGGTACCCGAGACGGGCACGATGTGGGCGTTCCTGTTCACAGGACGAGGCAAGGCAGGAACGCTGAAGTTCACTTAACACCAGGATTCAGAACCCTCGTTCACTTAGCAAAGCCTCCCAGGGCACCGGCTGAGTAGCAGGCCGCTGACACAGGTGGCGGCCGGGCTCGGTCCAGCCCAGTCTCCCCGCTGTTGGTAGAAACACGGGTGTTCAGGGAAAGAGAACAAGGAGCACGCTCCTGGGTGGAAGCGGCCCCAGCGCGGGTGCCGGGAGGAGGGCAGCATACCGGCCGCGCCCAGCGCTTGGAGGCAGGGAGGGCCCTCGGTTTCCAAAGCCTGGAAATCCACGGCAACGCCTGGACTCTTCCTGGTTTGAGATATGGTTGAAGGCAGTGGTGGGAGAGCAGGGAGGAGCCCCCGGCACGCGCCCCGCCGCCAGTCCATGGATGCTCAGGGTCGCGCGGCTCTGGGGGTCACAGGGCACATGGGCAGGGGCAGAGCTGTGACCCTGACCATCCTTCCCCCTGCAGAGGTCGTGGAGAAGGTGAACAAGCTCATCGCCAGGGGCCAGTACGGCAGGCTCTTTGCCGTGGTGCACTTTGCCAGCCACCAGTGGAAAGTCACCACTGAAGACCTGATTCTAATTGAGAACAAGTTAGACATTGCCTGCGGAGAGCGGATTCGGCTGGAGAAGGTGAGACTGTGGGTTTCTCGGTGTATCTGGGACTCGGCCCCTGCTCCCCACGGTCGGCTCTGGTGGAAAAGGCCGGCGCCCTTCCTGGGACAGGGCAGCCTGGCTGGTCAGGCGCAGGGGAGCCTGGAGGCAAGGGAAGATGCCCCCGAGGGTGGCCTCTTGGCAGGGTCCCTCCCGACGGGGAGACGCTCAGCACGTTTCCCCAAGGAGGAGTGTGTGTCTGTGGGTCTGTCTCACACTCCCCTGGCGTGAGGTGCGGCGGCCGCTGCTGCCCTAAGCAGCGAGTGCTGGTTTCGAGCCGTCCTCCCGGACCCGGGTCACGCTCTGGCCTCGGAACCACTCCGTGGTCTGTGCTGTTCTTAGCCATGGGCGAAGCCTTCCCCTTCGGGTTCTGTTTGCTGTGTTCAGGGGCCTGCTTGGTTTTTGCCTGTTCTGCTGTAGATAAAACAGGAGCTTTCCGCACCAGATCCTGTTTCTATGACATAGTTAACTGTTGACATGATGTAATATGACAGATGGTTTTCTTTATAATTTGAAACTCCTCCTTTGCGACCACAGCTTCTTGGTGTATTTACACCCAGGGCAGCATCACGCTCCCCTTTCTCAGGTGGTCCTCCCGCAGCCTATGGTCTGAGCAGGACCACTTGACTCAGAGCTGAATGAGGGTGCTGTGGGGACCCCTGAGGACAGCACAGCGCCTTCCCCATGGGGCCCCTGGGGCTCCATCACAAGCTCATGGACAAGGGCATGTTTACTTCTTACGTCTAAAATTGGACACTTCAGAACTGTATCTGTAAGGGTTTCTTGAAAGACATTCTTTTGAAACATTTCACACTAACAAAAGCGTAGGAAGCCCCACCCAGTAAAGATGATTTTCGTAATATAGGAAACCCAGTAATAGAGACCATGTCAAGACTGAGAGTGAGTAAAACAAGGTTCTTTGTCATTGCCTAACGTACATAGTCCATGGATGTTGTTACAAAATAAGCTGTTTTTCGACGTTTAGGTTTAATGTGATTGAATTTTCTTCTGATCTGTAGAATTCCAGACAAGTCTCCCAGCATCTAATAAGACCCCCTGCACTCAGGTTGCAGGGCTATCTCCATCTGAGGCCAGCCTCAGCGGCACAGCTGCCCTCCTGCTGCCGGGGGCGGGCAGGGTTTCACAGTCACTGAAAGAATACCCTTGAGCCCAAATCTTCACAGAATCTGCAGGACTGTCAACGGCTTAAAGACCCCACTGTCTGGTTGTGCATTTTCCCTGTATGTGTAGACTGCAGTGAGGAGGTTTAAGTCCATTTCCGGAGGAGATGATCTGCCAACTGGAAGTGCCACCAGGCCCCACGCCCCCGTGCCAGGCCGACGGGCCCGTGTCCCTAGGGAGACGGCGAGCCGCCCCCCGCTGCAGCCTGTCTCCGTCTCGCCCGTCGGCAACTCTGTTCTGTGGCTGTATTATGTCTTGGTGACGCGCCTGTTTGGTTCCAGGTCCTGCTGGTTGGGGCTGATGACTTCACTCTCCTTGGCAGACCCCTGCTTGGGTAACGTGCCCTCGAGGGCCGGGCGGGGGCGGGTGGGGGCTCTGTCACACCATGTCAGCCCTGAGCTCCACACGCGGACACTGCGGTTTGTGGGCATTTAGTGCCCCGCGTGCAGAGCGTCCCAACCACGTCTCTGGCCTGTTACTGCTTCGCTGCAGTTTGGCCCTTTTAGGACTGGCTGTGAGACGACCCTGCCCCTTGCCGTGTAGTGTCTGCGGGGGCTGGGGGGAACACTGATAAGCAGCAGAAAAGGAAGTTTTATTTTAGAAGTTCTTGTGTATGAAGTACCTGGAAGATGGAAAAATAAGAAGGTGCATCACTGTTCATTCTCCTGTCTTTTAGAAAGGATCTTGTTCGAGTAGAAGCCACGGTCATCGAAAAGACGGAATCGTGGCCGAGAGTCAACATGAGGTTTCAGAAAAGGAAAAACTACAAGAGGAAGAGAAGTAAGCTGGGGAGAGCAGAACTGCCACGCTCTCGCCCTCCAGGCGCCGCCCCGAGCCCTACCCTGGCCGCGTCGGGCGGGCACCTGCCCTCTGAGGCGCCCGGGGACCAGCGAGACCAGCGGGTGGGCGCGGCCCTGTCCCCACTCTGACCGGGGGTGGGAAGAGGCCGCCGGCTGGAAGGCGCGGCCCTGGGAGGCGCGGCTGGGAGCCTCAGCAGCTGCTGAGACCCCCGCAGCAAGTCCGGAGTCCCCCCGGGAAATGGACAAGCAGGCAGAGGAGGCCCTGTCGGTAGATGCTGCCTGGAGCGCAGGGCGTGCCCGCCTCCACCCAGGGGGGCGATCTCAGAGGGTGAGGGTGAGACCGCCCCTACAGCCCAGAGGCGGGCGGAGCTCATCTTGTGCTGCCGGGCACACACACGCATCCACACGGGTACACTTGCGCTTGCACGATGGCACGTTTCTACAAGAGGAATGAGACCAGCAGAATCACAACTATTTACGGAGAATTTCCCTTGTGTTTCCACCTATTCACATGGGCGTTTACAGAGTGTTAGGCCGTACACGTGATCTGAAGGTGGTTTAGCGTGTACGGGAGGGAGTGTGTAGGTTACACGCAGGCACTTCTCCATCTAGTGTGATGGGCTGGAGCATCCTTGGGTGCTGGAATCCTCAGGAGCCCACCCCCTGCAGATGTCCATCGGTCCAGTCCTCAGTCACAGGTGCCAAAACACACCAGCAACGTTAGCTTCAGCTTTCCTCGAGTCAGGTCATTAGGAAAGCTCTCCTCCAGGAGCCTCGGGTCATCAGACGCCACCACCCTCCCTCCGCCATGCCATGCGGGGGTCTCCAGGCACGTGGAGGGGCGAGGCCAGGAGCCGCGGCAAGGGCTCCTGGGGCGTCGCGGCCCCTGCTGCGTCTGACGGGGCTCGGGGAGTCAGTGGTGAGGTCTGTGGTCTGCGCGCCCCAGGGACACACCACGTGGGGCTTCGCTGAGTCTGACCCCCAAAGGCTGAGCGCTGGGTGGCTGGTCTCACGGTAGCTCGTTCAGAGCATCGAGGTTACACTGACGCCCCGGCCCTTTTCTCTCATAGTCATCGTGAACCCGCAGACCGTCCTCCGG
>SJYQ01028648.1:0-11459 GCA_006410935.1 Redunca redunca
TTTAGCACTGCTGGAAGTATCTTTGTTAATCACCCCAAATCCTTGGAGTATAAAGGTGAATATAAATGAATTAAGATTGGCCTCCCTTTCAGCGATTGTCCCTTGTATTCTCTTAATACTGCATTCCTCAACCGGAGTCCTTCATAGAACCTAGGCAGTGATAAGAGTGACTAATTGCTCAGTACTCCCAAAGATAGTACGTAAATATAGTACCCTTCCAGGGGCATCGGAGAGAAGTTAGTTTCTTGCATTTAATGGCTGCCTTAGTGCATTTTTTTACTTCTGTGTCTTAATTATTCTTGGAACTTCCTTTGTCAGAATGTTTAGTGAGCACCACTGTATGCCAGTTACTGTCTCCAAGTTTAAAAGCAGGCTGCCTGCCAGGTGACTCAGTCAAGGCCTCATTCATTTTAATGCAGTGAAGAACATGATCTCTGTCATTGTGTTGCCTTCCAGTGTTAATGTATAAACTTAATGTAGTCCAAGACTCTTCCTGAAATTCTCCTTTCCTTCTCATTCCTGGAGCTCCAAACAAGTCTTTGACTCAGGTGCCTTTGCGGCTTATTTTTAGCTTCGTCTAGAGTTGGCAGTTGATGATGATGTTTTGTATGCTTCACATTGCCATCTTTGTAGCTAGGTGTCTCATCTCCAGGAGAGAAACTGCATGTCAGGAACTTGAGAAACACTGCCTCGTGTCCTGTCTCCTGTTTTCTAGAATGTTGTGATCATTTGTACCTGTAAACCATTGATGGACTTATTATTGACTTGTGACCCTAGATAAGCATCATCTTACCATAGCCAGGGCTGAGAGCACTGTCAGTTACATGTGTAGCACAGTGAGTGTTAGATGGCTGCTGTCAGTTGAGAGGGTCTTGCATAAAATGGGGCACTAAAAGGTTGTGTAACCTCCCCTTCTCCCCCAACCCAACCCATAACAGTAGGAGTGCTGGCTGGGGGTGTATGGTACTGCCTGTCCCATCTGACACCACATCTCTGTTTCCTGTTAGGTGGTGGTAATCATTCTTAGGTGGTTCCAGGGTATTCTGCCATGTTGATGCAAGCCGCTGTAAGGCTTGTTAGGGGGTCCCTGCGCCAAACCTCCTGGGCACAGTGGGGGCAGAGGGAGCTGCGCCTGTGTCAACTTGCTCCTTTTACAACGATTCACAAGGACAAGCCACTTTCTGATAAAAGAAGGTTGGTGCCCTTTACCTTCTTTATTGCTCTGGAAGCAAAGGTCCTTCTTAGTTAGTTTCTTATCTGTAAAGCCTCTGGCTGAGTTTTGGACTTGTTGCCAAGTAAACAGCCCTGCTACCTACTACCCAAACCAATAGTCCTTTCTCAGTTTCTCTTTAATAAATTCAAATTCTCACCCCATAAATTCTTGAGATGAGGTTTAGGTCTTAATGCTAGAACAGTGCTGAGACAAAACGCTTGTATGAATAAAGAAGAATTTGTAACACCAATTATTTTCCCTTCCCTATTTTTCTGGAATTTCTTTGCTTCTGAGATTAATTTGGTTAATAGTCTAAGTTCTTATTTCTAGAACCCTTTTGGATAATCCTTTTTACTGATTTGATTTAAATGGCAAAAACCGCTGCTGCTGCTAAGTCGCTTCAGTTGTGTCTGACTCTGTGCGACCCCAAAGACGGCAACCCACCAGGCTCCCCCGTCCCTGGGATCCTCAGGCAAGAACACTGGAGTGGGTTGCCATTTCCTTCTCCAGTGCAGGAAAGTGAAAAGTGAAAGTGAAGCTGCTCAGTCATGTCCGACTCTAAGCGACCCCACGGACTTCAGCCTACCAGGCTCCTCCCGTGGGATTTTCCAGGCAAGAGTACTGGAGTGGGTTGCCATTGCTGCTAGGAAGAACCAAATAGGCTTAGATGCTCCTGACTGAATGACAGCACAATAAATCTAGCACGCTGTTCTGGAGAGGCGACTTCACAACTGATACAAAACAGATTATACCCAGAGACACGCACTTTGGGGCCCTCAGAGTCAGTTTTCTTACTTAAAAGATGGTCATTTCAAATCTCCGTTTTTTAATTGAGTTATTCTAAACTCATGTATAATTAAGAATGTGCCCTGAAACCAAACAATAGCAAGCATGACGAGGGATCATTTGCCGTGGTTCATTATTATAGGATATTCATTTAACATTGGTGGTTTGAAAGAACAATGAGGGTATCCCTCTCTGCCCAGACCTGTTTGGTTTCTGAGTCTCAGGTAACAAGTATTAGAAGAGTTTGGATGGTGAGAGGTTTGACCAGAAATTTAATCCGCATCTGTAGAGTTTCTGTCCTTGAGGCAGGGTGTGAAGAGCTAAGATGGTGGGGTAACACCTAGAATGGTTCACATTTGCGTGCTTAAATAAAGAATGCAGTTGGATGCTAGGGATGGGGGTTATCTCTTTGTGTATATTTCAATCCTCACAACATTTAGGGAGGAAGATGTCTATTATTTGAAAGGAATAACTTGAGTAATTGAGTAACTTGCTCAAGCACACCAAGTCAGGTTTTAGTCCTAGACAGTCTGGCTCCAAAGATGGTGTATTACCCCCTACACTATGCTGCTTTGTACACTGTCTACCCAATTTGTTGTCAAAGTCCAGCTCCTCTGGGGAAAGGCCAATGCTGAGGGTCACCGTCAGTGCATTGACCAATGCTGGGGGAGAGATTGTCAGAGGCGTGTCTCCCTGGACTTCCTCACCCCACCCCAGACTAATCTGCTCCTTGTGGGAGGGGAGAGAGATGGCAAAGCTAGGGCTTTCACCTTATCACACTTCAAATCTAATGCTCTCAAGAGCTTCATGTTGTCCAGAGTATGCCGAACAACCCAGTCCCTGGCCTCAAGGAGCTCCCAAGACTAATTAGCCTGAGAAAATCTTGGTGATTTTCTGTAAAACATTTTTTCCTATCCTAATTATAAACTAATATATGTAGGGTTTCCTTTGTCCTTGTGTATCTTGATTTTAGACGGGACCTAAGGCCAAGGACCTCTGACTGGAAAATAGAGACTGAGAAAAAGATCTTTCACATCTTGATTCTAAGTTTATTTTTTCCTCTGTCTATTTCATGTATAGAGTTTGGTAACTAAGAGATAACCGTGGGGGTGAGGAACTGGACAAGTGTGTTTCCCTGGGCAGTTGATATTTTTGGTAATTGGTGACGGGGCAGAACGTAGGGGACTCTTCAGGCACTTGTTACATTGAACACTTTCATCTTCTGACAGTGAGCTAAAGAGACGCCTGAAAGCTGAGAAGAAAATAGCGGAGAAGGAGGCCAAGCAGAAGGAGCTCAGTGAGAAACAGCTGAGTCAGGCTGCCGCCACCAATCACAGTGCTGACGATGGCGTGGCTGCGGAGGAGGAGAGCTTGGACCCAAATGTGAGTTCTCGGGACCACTGCCCTCCCTGGGCTCGGGGCAGCTTCTGATGAGACTTGGGGCAGGTTCCCCGGGAAGAGACAGTAGGAGGGACCAGTGACTGGCGGGATAAACAGGAACTGGGACAGGCACTGGGACTGATGAGGGAGGCCCACCACTCCATCTGGTTGAAGGCACAGGCCCTGTGCATCTTTCTCATCTTTTCCTGCTTAACATTCGAGAGAATCCAGTACTTCCAAGTAGCCGATACTCCTTGGAGTTAGCTGGACCTTAGCTGGTGAAGTGTCTGCCTACAATGCCGGAGACCCAGGTTCTATTCCTGGGTCAGGAAGATCCCCTGGAGAAGGAAATGGCAATCCACTCCAGCACTCTTGCCTGGAAAATCCCATGGACGGAGGAGCCTGATAGGCTACAGCCCATGGGGTCACAAAGAGCTGGACACACTGAGCGACTTCACTTTCACTTTATAGCAGCTCTAGAGAAAATCTCTCCCTACAGGTGGCCTGGGGGGGTTATTTTAGCTGAGAGATTGGCAAACCGTGGCCCCACCATCCCTGTCAATCCTCCTTCATTCTGTAAGTAAAATTGTGTTGAAACACAGCCATGCCCATTGTTTACATGTCTTAAGGCTGTTTTCACACTACAACCTTGAGTAGTTGACTAGTTACATCAGAAAATGTTTGCTGACCCCTGATACAGAATATTCTGTGTTTTCATACCTCCAGGCCCATGGGCATGCCTTGGGGAAAAGTCTGGTGTGTGACCAGGGATAGGAAAGTAGAAGTGACTCAACAGACAGATGTGCCTCCAGAAGTGGTAACCAGCGCCACCCACACCAATTAAACTTACTGTTTAGTGAATTTCCTGGCAGTCCAGTGGTTAGGTCTCTGAGCTTCCACTGCTGGGGGCCGTGCACCACCACCGCCCCCCCCCAAAAAAAAAAACTTATTTAGACAGAAATGTGGTTTTTCTTTTTGTCACATCTTGGCATTTTGGAATTCTAGTCTTTATTCCCAGCTATATATCTGGCCACCCTGCATGTTTAAGTGCAAATCTCACTCCATAGCCAATCCGTGATTTCAAGGCTGGGGAGAGCTTGGTTAAAGAAACCTCACTGTATTGGGACCCCTCTGAGGCAGAATGCTGAACTCCACTAGACTGCCACTGGTCTGAATGGGCTCAGCTTCTCAGAAGCTCTCTTGTTTTTTTAACAGCAATACTTCAAAATCCGAAGCCAAGCAATCCACCAGCTGAAGGTCAGTGGGGAAGATCCATACCCACACAAGTTCCACGTTGACATCTCGCTCACTCACTTCATCCAAGAATACAGTCACCTGCAGCCTGGGGACCACCTGACTGACATCACCTTAAAGGTGGCAGGTAGGAAGACTCCCTGGCAATTTGCTGGGCTCCCGCAGCAGCCAGGCCTCTGCAGTTGCACAAAGGAAGGTCTGGGGTGGTCTTGCTCTCGAGGAGCTTGTGTCTGAGACTACATTCCTAGAGACAGTGCCATTATGTCTATTCACAGAAAGTAGAGCAGCTCTGAGGCATGAGGCCACATTCCAGCATCGAGGCTGCAGAGGAAAGGGCATTCTTTGTGGGGGACCCCTGACCTGGTGCTGCTACGTGTTCATAGTCCTTTATGAGACTTTATCCCGCCAGTGGGAACCGTGCCCTAAAAAGCTCTTAAAAATTCGCATCTGTGTCTCTAGACTGCTATACACTAGGCTATATTTCTAGAGCACTCTCATTTTGTGTAGGATCTTCTCCTTAATTCAAAAAATAATTAAATCTTGTCTTTCATTTATACCCCCCAAAAATATTTCTATATAAAACTACCAGTTCTAGAAAATTTAGAATGTTGAAACATTCAGAGAGGCAAAGAGAGAAAAGTTTAATTACCCATAATCCCACCACCTAAAGAGAACCCCTGCCAATACTTAAATGCCCCCCAAATATGTTTTATCTTTGCTTTTTTGACGCTTTTTCTCAAATTTCTTTTTTTATCTTTTTTATACTTTGATTTTTTAAATTTTATCCTCCTTTCCAGATTGTCTTAAGGCATTACATGTTGTATTTATTCAGTCTTATTTCCTTCTAATTAGGCTTCATTTCTGAGATGGTTTTTTTACTTTATTTTCTAATTTTTTCATGCCATCTCATTTCTTAGTTTTTCTAACTCTGATTTGTGTTTATTAATATAAGATGCTTATAAGAGATACACACAAGCAGACAAGAGAGCTCTGTTGTGATGTTTTGTTTTTTTGTTTTAAATGTGAGATTTTTTTTTTTCCTTAATATTAAAAAGAAGCTCAGGGGACTTCTTGGTGATCCAGTGGCTAAGACTCTGCTCCCAACACAGGAAGCCCAGGTTCAATCCCTGATTGGGTCCCACATGTTGCAACTAAAGACCCCGCATGTGGCAGCTAAGACCCAACAGAGCCAAATAAATAAATTTTTTTTTTAAAGGGAGGGGCGGGGAGCTTGGTTCAGATTGCTTTTCTAGTTTCACTGAGATCTCTCTTCTGTTTTTTTTTGTGTGTGTGTGTGAAGCATTCAGAAATACAGCAACTTGCTTTCGGGGATTTTCAGTCTCTTCTCCTTCCTTGCTTTTGTTGGACTTTCTCTGTTTTCTCGGTCTTGTTCAGTTTGGGGGCCCTTGTCCCAGGAGAGATCCCTGGCCGTTGAATTTAGAGAGTTCTTGGGGGCTCTACTAAAGGGCTTCATTCCCTAGACCTTCCTGGTGCGCAGCCCACTGTACTCACTTGTATGGCAGTGAGCTGCAATCCTTTACTTAGCCCTGCTGCATTTTCCAGTGAATACCTGTGGTTTTGGGGGGAGACTTCCAGTTCTCAGACCTGTCAGAGACCCCATTGATTCCCATAGCTTTTTCCTGTTGGGGTCCTTGGTGGTTTTTACCCATGCTTGTATTGGGGGATTCTTGGAATATCTTCCCACGTAATTTTGCTGTAAATTTTGCCCATGGCTTTTTGCCCTCCCCTGTCTAATTGTGCTTTCTCTTTTTATGTGGGGATTTAGGAAGATCCAAAAACACTGCCACCAACATTCTGGGAATCCACTGAGCACCTTTCAAAACCAGATCTTCCTACACATTCTTTAACTGGTTTGAATGGGAAGCCAACTTTGTCCTGTAGAAAAGGGCAGGGCTTAGGCCTCGGGCTATAATCAGATTGCTCTAGTTTATGTTCTGCCTGGATGTGAAAAATGCAGAGGGAACTTTTTTGGCACTGATACCATGAAATAGCTTCTGTCAGTATTTCTGCTGTTCTTTCTCTAGGTAGGATCCATGCCAAAAGAGCTTCTGGAGGAAAGCTCATCTTCTATGACCTTCGAGGAGAGGGGGTCAAGTTGCAAGTCATGGCCAATTCCAGGTATATAGAAATACCCATTTACAGGCCTTTCTTGATTGGCCCAGAGCAACATGACAGAGAACAAAGGTCCATGTGGTCTTCTTTTCTTGTAGGAAATAAAAGTTAAAGGGAATGGTGTAAGGTTGGGAAAATAAAACAGCCCTCTGGTCACCTAGAGATTGACACCTGTTCTTGGGTTGTGTGACAAACATTTGACCTTGAATCTAGGAGTCATCTTAGATTCACAGTAACAGTTTAGCAAGGGTTCTAAAGTTAAACCAGAGGTCAGTTTTAATTTGGGATATTGTATACTGAGTTAAATTTTCTATTCATTCAGAAATTACAAATCTGAAGAAGAATTTATTCGTATTAACAACAAACTGCGCCGGGGAGACATAATTGGAGTCCAGGGCAATCCTGGGAAAACCAAGAAAGGCGAGCTAAGCATCATCCCCTATGAAATCACACTGCTGTCTCCTTGCCTGCACATGTTACCTCATCTTCACTTCGGCCTCAAAGACAAGGTGAATTCTTGTGGCCTTCTGGCTCTGATTTACCATACCATTGAATGGAACACATCAGTGATTCCTCTCTGTTCCTTCTCACTTAGGAAACACGGTATCGTCAGAGATACTTGGACTTGATCCTGAATGACTTCGTGAGGCAGAAATTTATCATCCGCTCTAAGATCATCACGTATATAAGAAGTTTCTTGGATGAATTGGGATTCCTAGAGGTGATGGAGAGTTCTTACCTGACATGAGCTGCCTTGCGGTGCCTGCCTCTTACTCTCCCTTCCCTTCCCTTCCCCACAGGCACATCCTGTGTCAGTATGCTTCATGCTCAATGAAAAGTCCTCTTTCTTGCCCTGATTTGGAAGGTAGGACAGGACTGCAAAGATAATGAACACAGTAGAGGGCCAGTCACGTGCTAATGATCCCATGTTCAATATGTTGCCAGCTCGTTTTGCTTTTTTGTAGAATTAAAAGTATTTTTCTTAATTTTTATTCAACTTCTTTAAACTGAAAGATGTTGTTCAGGAAGAATTTTAGAACCAAAAAAATTCATTATTTTCTAATTGTATGAGAAATATGAGTACATGTTACCATGAAACAAATTTAGACAATAAAGAAGTAAGTAGAAGCAAAACTGAAAGTCCCCTTTCATTTTTTCCAAACTTATTTCCCTTTCCAAACATGCATTTGAATATGCATCCTTCCTTGCCATTTACTGTGTATATCTATATACATACCAATGCATGTTGCAGATGGGGTACCTGTGTAAATGTTTTAGAAGGGTTTTACTCTTTGTTTTAAACATAAATGAAGTCATATTGTATATATTATAATGGACCTCTCCACCCCCAACATATTCTAGGACCCTTTGCATGTCCGTGTGTGTGTGTGTGTGTGCCTTTTTGATACTTATATCCTCTGTTGGTAGTTTAAGTTTCTGATTTTCTTTGATATTTTAGTGAACATCTTTGTGCACATGTACAAGTGTTTCTGTATGCTGGATTCACATCAAAGGATATAAGCCATTACATTTTTAATAAATACTGCAAATTGAACTCAAGAAAGGGCATACCCATTTAGAGTCCCACTGACAGCTTGTGAAAGTTTATGATACTGCGTTAATGGTGTTTGTTATTAATAGAAAGAGACCCTATACTAGAGAATCAAGCTAGCTCTACTTTTTTGTCAAGCACCTGCACATTACTTATCTTTTACTTGGGATATAATAGACTATCCCAGTCAAAGCATGAGCCATCCCCTCAAACTAGAGGATCTCTGTCTGTGAACTAAACGTTTTTCCCCTCTTTTAGATTGAAACTCCCATGATGAACATCATCCCAGGGGGAGCTGTGGCCAAGCCTTTTATCACCTACCACAATGAGCTGGACATGAATTTATATATGAGAATTGCTCCGGAACTTTACCATAAGGTAATCAATAAAAGATGCCCTGTGTCCTTAGAGAAGCGGAAGGCTAAAAAACACTGGCTAGACAGGTATAGTCAGAAATAAGAGGAACAGTGAGGGTAGAACAACAAAAGTGTTCTAAATGTCAATTTTGTGAGAGTTACATTTCTGGAATTTATCTACAGGATCTGTAGAGCCTTCTCTAAGGGCAAAGGGAGTGTCTTTCCTAGATGGGCAGATCTTCCTAACCTACTTTGTTTCCCATAAAAGTTTATACTTCTTATATTAAATCTGATTTTAGTCTTTTGTTGAAGAATGAGTTGAATCTTTGCCTGAAAGTTGGAAATATCCTCAAATCACCAGAATAAATATCAAAGACTATGTCATTGGTTGCAAACAACAAAAACTGTTAGAGTATTTAATTAAAAGAAAAATGTATCCAAATATACAAGGAAGTTCACAATTTCCAGGAGGATCAGAGAATCGGGCTTGGCGACCACACAATTACGAATGGTTCTGAATCATATCAAAGGGCTGTCCCCATGAAGAACCCAGTATCTTCCATTTGGGAACTTACACAGCTCATAAGTGGGGCGCGAGGCACAGGTCGTTGCCATTGGGACCTCTACAGTTACTACCTCTATAAGCCAGATGCCTCTGCCCCCTTCACCACAGGAGATTCTGTGCTGTATCTGCATCCTCTTTGCACGTGGAAGTCTCACAGATGGGTCTGACTAGGGAGCTTGGGTCATGTGTCTGCACCCTGACCTCCGAGAGGCTTCTTGTAGAAGCTTACACAAGATGGGGGACACCGCAGAGGAGGAGTATTCAGTGTTCCTGGGCAGCCAGAGTGAATTACAATTATCCACAAAGACCTTAAGAGAGTAGGGCATTCAGCATTTAGGTGGAGACCTGAAAGCATGGCTTGAGCTGTGAAAACCAAGTTAAACTTTTGTAGACAGAAACTTTCCCCAGCCAGACAAGACTAGCTGCCGTGACCATGACCGTGGCCATGTGTTACTAGATGCTGGTGGTTGGTGGCATCGACCGGGTTTATGAAATTGGACGCCAGTTCCGGAATGAAGGAATTGATTTGACTCACAATCCTGAGTTCACCACCTGTGAATTCTACATGGCCTATGCCGACTATCATGATCTTATGGAAATCACAGAGAAGATGATTTCAGGTGACCCCCCCTCCTGCTCCCTTTGTCTTTCCCACGTGTCTGGAAGACTGGTGGCTGCCTTCAATTGGACTTCCTGTTGGTCCTCTTTAAATGACACATTTCTTTCCCAGGGATGGTGAAACACATTACAGGCAGTTACAAGGTCACCTACCATCCAGATGGCCCAGAAGGCCAAGCCTATGAGATTGACTTCACCCCGCCCTTCCGGAAAATCAGCATGGTAGAAGAGCTTGAGAAAGCCCTGGGCATGAAACTGCCAGAAACGAACCTCTTTGAAACTGAAGGTAAAGTGAAGCACTCCTCCAGTTGTAGGGTCCTCCTTCCTGTTCAGCTCTGAATTAGATTAGGTCAGGAGTAGAATTCCCCGTGTAATTCTTATATTGGGGTGGTATTATGATGGTGTGATGTCTTCTGTCCCAACTTGTATGTTGGTATTACAGAAACTCGGAGAATCCTTGATGATATCTGTGTGGCAAAAGGTGTCGAGTGCCCTCCACCCCGGACCACCGCCAGGCTGCTTGATAAGGTGAGAGCCTGGGCTCTGGTAGTAGATGCCGGCATCCACTGGAAATGCACCCTGCTCCCTGTAAAGGAGAACTCTGCCCTAGAGAATTAACTTCCCCAGCTTCACAGGAAAGCTCTAGAGAAAGGAGAGAACAAGTTTTAAATTCCTGCTGTGCTAGCCTCTCTGCCAAATAGTTACCTTTTGTTACCTTAGTTAATCCTTACCAACCTTTCAGCAGCTTAAGATAAACCTCTGTAGCGTCAGGTGTGGATAGGAGTCCTCTGCCACCAGGACTGAACCAATCAAAATGGCATTTAGAAGGGCTCTAGCTGTGCTCTGCTTTTTCCTTCAGCTTGTCGGGGAGTTCCTGGAAGTGACGTGCATCAATCCTACCTTCATCTGTGATCACCCGCAGATAATGAGCCCTCTGGCCAAATGGTAAGACAGACTGCAGTGTCTCAGTTACCTGTTGCTGCATGATAACCTCAGAACTTAGTGACATAAAGCAGTTTATTCTTAAGAGTGTGTGGGCTCACAGGGTTGTCTTTCTGCCCTATGTGGTGGTGGTGAGCGTAAGTCAAGTGGCTTTTTTCACCTGGGAATTCGGCCAGTGTGTCTTGCATCCCCCTGCGGTGAATCCTCCTCCTCTAGAGCTTCTTCTCTGGCAGCGGAGCCAGGGTTCCAAGTGGAATCATTCTGAAAGACTAAATCCTGGTGTGCAAACACACACCAAGCCTCTGCTGATGTCCCACCGGCCAGAGCAAGTCACCCAGGCAGCCCGGAGTCAGTATGGCAGGGCATGAATACGGCGGGTTTGGTTCGGGGTCCCAGTCTACTGCATAGGTCTGTTGTAAGATAATTTAAGCTTCCTTGTCTCTAACCGTCCTCGGTAATGTAACAAATGGTTCAGTGCTGAGGATGCATACAGGCTTCGGGTCACAGTCAGTAACAGTTTTGAGTCAACCAGGAGTTCTTGTGCTTGTACCACATGTTCTGTTTATTCAGCCTCCCCGGTGGTCTCCTGTCCCCAGGCACCGCTCTAAAGAGGGTCTGACTGAGCGCTTTGAGCTGTTTGTCATGAAGAAGGAAATATGC
>SJYQ01028689.1:0-63300 GCA_006410935.1 Redunca redunca
TTTTCAGGCAAAGATATATTTTTTGGGGGGGCGGGGGTTGTTGCTTTACAGTATTATGTTGGCCTTTGCCATATATCCGTGGAGTCACAAAAGAGTCAGGCACAACTGAGCAACAAACACACTGCCATATAGCAACATGAATCAGCCACAAGTATACTGCCATATAGCAACATGAATCAGCCACAAGTATACCTATGTCCCCTCCCTAAGATAATTTTTTTTAAAAGATATTTCTTAAAAATGATACTATGCGTACACATCTGAAGATGTTTGCCACTTTCCTCTAGACATGCTGGTTAACTGGACAAATTGAAAGTATGACCTGAGTAAAAGAGAGCTAGTAGTTTATAGAGCTAATATGGAAGTTAATTATTGAATTAAATTGCCAACAGGTAAAGTTTATATTCTTTAGGTGTTGCATCAGCAATTTGAAGAAAAACATTTTTTGAACTTTGAAGTAATGTTTATCAGTATAATAGTTAATAGCTAGTAGCTAATATTTCGGAGAAGGCAGTGGCAACCCACTCCAGTACTCTTGCCTGGAAAATCTCATGGGCGGAGGAGCCTGGTAGGCTACAGTCCATGGGGTCACACAGAGTTGGACACGACTGAGCGACTTCACTTTCACTTTTCACTTTCATGCATTGGAGAAGGAAATGGCAACCCACCCCAGTGTTCTTGCCTGGAGAACCCCAGGGACGGGGGAGCCTCGTGGGCTGCTGTCTCTGGGGTCGCACAGTCGGACACGACTGAAGCGACTTAGCAGTAGCAGCAGCAGCTAATATTTATCCCAAGTAGTATAACATTTAATCAACACAGCAATCCTATAAAGTAGGTTCTCTTTTTATTGCCATGTGAAGATGAGAAAACTGAGTCAAGTTATTACTCGACTTTCTCATTCTACTAGCAGTATTCGAAGCCATGTGTTCTGTTTGACACCCACTTCAACCTCTGTGGTGTGCTGCTCCTACTGCAGATACATCCCTTGTGTCTTTCCAGAGCTGTAAAGATCTGCTTTGGTCTCAGCAAGAGGAACCTTGTCTTTGTTGATAGGTTTCAGTGTTGGTATTCTTGGTGGGAACTGTATCCTTTCATTCTTCTGATTGGCTGCTGTTTCTCAGGATTCTTTTCCTGGCAAGGATATTTCTTAGTTTCATGGATATTTTGATAGATGTCCTGTTTGAACAGGTGATATTTTTGTAAGTATTTATGATAAAAATAGAACCTTTTTTTGTTGATTGTTTGAAATAGAATCGCTCTATGGTTAGTAACTTTTAGGTTTGTTAGGTTCAGTTCAGTCACTCAGTCATGTCCCCATGGACCGAAGCACGCCAGGCCTCCCTGTCCATCACCAACTCCCAGAGTTTACTCAGACTCTCGTCCATTGAGTCAGTGATGCCATCCACACATCTCATCCTCTGTCATCCCCTTCTCCTTCAGTCTTTCCCAGCATCAGGGTCTTTTCAAACGAGTCAGTTCTTCGAATCAGGTGGACAAAGTATTAGGTTGCTACCTGTTAAATGTCACCTGAGGTCTGTGAAATCTTTGTAGACACTGTAACAGTTCTTTTGCACATAACGGTTTTTGCGTTTACATTATATATTTTCAAAATGAAAATGTTGTTTTCCCTCTCAGGAATATATCTTGTTTGTAAAATGTGGAGAAGGTTGCATAATATAACCTTTTAGGGGCTCTGTTAGCTTGAGCACTGAAATTCTATGAGTCTGTAATAGCTTCAGAATAGGAATATGATTAAATATTAAGGGTTTTTGCTTAAGTTAGACACTGGCATAAATGTTTTCTCTATATCCCCTTCCCTGCTTCTCATTGCAAAAAAAAAAAGTACAAATAGGAAATTTTTGCCCAATTGGCTTGAGGGAAAGGCTCTAGGTTTTATTTGTATATAAGATGCATATAAAATTAAAATTTTTTTCACTCATAGTTTGTGAAAGACAATGTCTCATGGTATTGTCACTACTTGGTCACTACTCAGATCAGAGGGTCTCAAACTGTGATTCCGATGAACTTTGAAGAGATCACTGATACTGTTACAACTGTTGCTGTTATCTCTTGTATGAATGCCAACAAGTTTGTTCCCCAAATTCTTCTCTTCTGTAATGATATTTTTGTATTTTTAATGATAGTTCAGAAAATATATTTCAAAAAGCTCATGAATTCAGTAACACTTAAATAATTTTTTGTTGAAATAAATTAATGATATTTGTGTACTTTTGAGTATAATTAGTTAGGTCATTGGTCCCAGTGAAGTATTTTATAATTGAAAATGTATTTTTTTAAGCATTGGTTTAGCACTCTTGGTGCATGTGTACTATGTACTAGAATAGTAATCTGTAAAGTATGGTCAACTATTATTTATTACTTCCTTATTAGAATAGTTTGTCAATTTTATATTAAATCCATGTTGGGATATTTCTCCTTGTCTCCTCTGGCATCTGATTCTTTCATATTATTTCCATCTTGCTGTGTAATATCAACACTCCCCATTCCAGTTCAGACAGGCATTTATTCTGAAGTTAAGTATTGAAACTTCACACCAACATTGACTTTTTTATCTACTGATTAGAAAGAGATGGCATGACTTCCAGAGTTTGAGAAGTCTAGATCTAGGTGTGACCTTGGGTGGGTAATTTAGGCTTTTTGAACCTCAGTTTCATGTCTAGGATTGTAGGACCTATCTTGCTAAGGGTTGTCATGGACTAGTGATGTCCATGAAGAGCTAAACAAGCTGCGAGGCTTGTGGAAAAAAAGTGAAAGTGAAAGTCGCCCAGTTGTGTCCTACTCTCTGCAACCCCATGGACTATACAGTCCATAGAATTCTCCAGGTCACAATACTGGAGGGGTAGCGTTTACTTTATCCAAGGTAGCTTCCCAACCCAGGGATCGAACCCAGATCTCCCACATTGCAGGTTGATTCTTTACCAGCTGATCCACTAGGGAAGCCCAAGAATACTGGAGTGGGCTTCAGATCTTCCCAACGCAGGAATTGAACCGGGGCCTCCTGCATTGCAGTCTGATTCTTTACCAACTGAACTTTCAGGGAAGCTCAAAAGACACTTAATCACTGTCAGTTCCCTTCCTCCTGTCTGCTCAAAATGCTTTCTTCCTTAGACTTCTTTTCTTTTCTCTGAAAAATTTTGGGGAAATCTTCTTTGGGCTCTCTTTTCTAAACAGCAGGTCTCCCCTTAGTTGGGTTCTCAATGTCTGTGGGTTCCACCTGAAACTCATTCATATTTCCTTTAGAACATTTTTCTAAATGATGTACAGATGACATAGATTTATCTAGTAGAGAATTTCTCTGTTGAAATGTCCTGATTTCATCTAAAAGAGTAGTTCTTGTATGTTGGGAAGTCGTGGTATTCTTGGCTAACAACGTTTTTTTTCTTTGGTAGGGCATACTGAAACATTTAATTCTATTGCACAGTCTGAAAACAAGTGGACTAACTGAAATTAGAATATTATTTATGTAGCATGAAATTAGTTCTCTGAGAAAACCAAATGGTCAGATTGCCCATGTTTGTATGTATAAATCAGTTATTTCAGATAAATTAATGAGAAAAGTTAAAATTGAGAAAGCTCTGTTAAACTTATTTTTCCTTACAAAATAGATAAAAATCCATCTTAGTGGTAGAATACTTTGATCTGGCTTGGGAAACTCCAACTGAAAATGTGTCTGCCTACTCAAAATAGGCATCCCCCCCACCACCACCCCCCGCCCCGCTGAACTCCATGTATCTTTAGGTCTCCTGTGCTCAATGCCGCCCCACAACCCCATTTTCTCATGGCTTAACTCCAGTCCTCTACCAACTTATACTTTATGTGTATTTCATGTTCTCTCTTTCATTTTGAGCTTTTATGTAAACTTACAGATTCTCCTTCGTAAATATCCTGGAATCCATTCCCCGTTCTTTATCTCCGTACCCTGCTGTTAACACTATATCATCTTTTTCCTGGTCTGCTGTAGCAGTTTCCTAAGATGTCTCCCTGCTTTGGTCTTACTCTACCCAATCTCAGTTTGCTTCCACACTGCTGTGGAGTAGTTTTTCTGAGCTGCAGATCTGACTACATCAGGCAGTTCTCTATCTGAAAGCCCTTTGGTAACTGCTGTTGCCCATGAGATTAAATGTGCTCTCTAGCATAGTGCACAGGCTGTAGGCGATGATTTCCTGTCTCTCTCCATCACCTTTGCAAACCTTATGTTTCTGTTCTGAGCTTCCATACCCACGGTGAACATGGTGAATTACTGTAGCCATCTTTTTTGGAGTGCCAGTATCTTTGTGCTGCCATGAGTTTGAATGTACTATCCAGAAGATCCTTATCTGCCTGGCGATTTCTTACCTGAGACTTGCTTGCATTGTCATCTTTGTAACCTCTCTCTCCAGGTTAATTCACTATTTCCTTCTCCATTCCCACAGCATTTTGTAGACTAGACTCTTGCTGTGATTTACATACTTCTTTGTCCTTTCCACCTTTTTTTTTTAATCATCCACTTTATTTTTGAATTACATAGTGTGGCTTTTCTTTCTTTTTAAAAAATGTTTATTTATTTGGCTGTGAACTCTTCATTGTGGTACGTGGGATCTAGTTCCCTGACCAGGGATTGAACCTGGGCCCCTTGCACTGGGAGCGCAGAGTCTTAGCCACTGGACTACCAGGGAAGTCCCTTGTCCTTTCCATCTTAATGTGAATTTCTTTGGATAAGAGACTATTTTCATCTGTTTTTGCCTGCTATGTAGAAGATTCTTCATAAATATTGAATGAATGGATTTGGTAGAAAATATTGGTTTATATTTAGAAGCGTGTTAGTTGTCGTTTTAAGTTTTTTATGTTAATATTTAATATTTTGTTCTAAAGATGGTGGAACCAGGGCAAGATTTACTGCTTGCTGCTTTGAGCGAGAGTGGAATTAGTCCAAATGACCTTTTTGATATTGATGGTGGAGATGCGGGGCTTGCAACTCCAACACCTACCCCTCCCATACAGCAGGTAAGAGTTTTCCAAAGCATCTGTAAAAAATGAATTTTTTCTTAGTTTTATTTTCTATTATAGAAATAGGTATTAAATTTTAAATATGCATGTGAACATTTTTATGTTGAGTGTTAGTGTTCATTCACAAGGTGGAAAATACTTGTAGTGCAAATCAAGACGTTTTCTGCTTTAATATATGGTGATATAAAAGCAATAGATGAATTGCTTAGAGTTACTATGCGAGGACCACTAATCTCAATACTTGTCTTTGTACTTTATAGGAACATTTTTCTGAGATTTCAAACATTTTTCATTTTTTGGGTAGGTTTCATGATACACATTCTCTGAAAGCAAAAATAAAATTCTGGTGTTAGTGTAGTTTAATGAAGATATTATGCTTGCAAATATTGTTATTTTGTACCTGGTATCAGTGGTTTTACATTCCATTTGAATGTAAAGCTTGGATTTTTGTTTTTAATTTTAATGAAATAAATACAGCCCTTGTTCTTGAAACAGAATTCACTGCCATCATTCTTTGTTTCTTTCTCTGATGTTTTCTCTCCAGTCAGTGCCACTTAGTGCATTAGAACTAGGTTTGGAGACTGAAGCAGCAGTTCCTGTTAAACAAGAACCAGAGACGGTACCTACTCCTGCACTTTTAAATGTTAGGGTAAGAATTATTTAGATGTGGCATTGCTATGAAAATAGTTTAGGATTATAGTCAGAAAATAACCTTTATTATAAAATAGTTTATTTCACTAGTTTTGCTTTTTGCTGCTTTCCCAATATTTTACTCTCATCTACTTTCATGACTGAACGACTGAACTGAACTTTATAAAACATTTCTTTCACTCTTCTGTTAGTTATGTTGATCAAAAGATAGGAAAAAAACCCACCTTTTTAGTTTATTTATTGAAAATGATCAAGAACTCATGAAGTACAAATGAACTACACATTATCCCATTACATTTTTCATTTTAATAAGTTTGGTCCATTGGCACATATAATTATTATGTGACATTACTACGCTTTAAATGTAGAGTTCCTCGTTTCCCGTTAAACATAGCAGTTTTGTTGTTGGGAGCTATGCCTTATGGGGTCTCAGCTTCCCCTATCAAGAACTGAACCCTGGCCCTGGCAATGAAAGCCTGGAATCCTAACCACCAGGGCATCAGGGAACTCCCTAAACATAGAAATTACTTATTTAGGAGCCCTAGTGGTATAAATTATTAGATAAACTGTTAGGTTAAAATTTGATGACTTTTGTGATAAAGTGTTGTTGAAAGTTACATTTAAAATTGATAAATTGTAATCTAGAAGATTCTTGCTAGAGAAGCCATGGAGAAATAACAGATACTTTGAACGGGGCAGAAAGTAGAAATAGATTTAAACTTATAAAAATATCTTAGTTGTTAGTTGTAGAAGTCACAGACATACTATTATCCTCAGATCTTGACTGTTTAAAAAATTTTTGTCCAGCTCCTAACTCCCATTCCCAACTAAAAAAAATAAAATGCTATATAGCTTTGTCTTAGACTCAAAGGAAGAATCCACATTATCACTAATATTTGTAATTTACCTGAGTGGATTTTTCGTATGTCATAGGAACTTAAAACTCTGCTTGGTGGCTTTATCTTAGTAAGTTAAACATCAGTATAGTCTGTGCAATAGACAAAAAACACTCTACAGGAATCATAGAATGTTAGACATCAAAAATGATCCTCTGAGAGCCCACCTCTGGGCATAAAGTGATTTGCCTAGGGTTATCTTTTTAGTTGGAGTGGTGCTGGGATTAGAAATTATGTTCCTAGTCCTTGTGTTATGTTGGGTTGCTGTACATCACAGCTTACTTAGGATACTCTCATTTTATGGTTGCTGCCCTCAGCATTACTGCTATACTTTCTTTTCCTTAAAGTGGTGTATTTTAACTTGGTGGTTGTTTAGTTGCTAGGTCATGTCCAACTTTGCGACTGTGTGGACTGTAGCCCTTCAGACTCCTCTCCATAGGATTTCCCAGGCAGGAATACTGGAGTGGGTTGCCATTTCATTCTTCAGGGGATCTTCCCAACCCAGGGATCAAACCAGCACCTCCTGTATTGGCTGGTGGATTGTTTACCACTAAGCCACCAGGGAAGCCCTTTAACTAGGTAGCTGATAGCGAATGATTATTAGAAATGAAGTGCCAGTGGTTAGCTAAGGTTCTTAAGTCAGTTTTAGATTCTTAAATGGCCTCCTCTGTTTATGGATATGAGTTGCACTAGAGAGTAAAGAATTTTTCACAGGTGTGATGTATATGGTTTTCTTTTCTAGCAGCAGCCTCCATCTACTACAACATTTGTGCTGAATCAAATAAATCAGCTTCCGACCTTGGGATCTACAATTGTAATGACTAAGACACCACCTGTAACCACAAATAGGCAAACCATCACTTTAACCAAGTTTATTCAGACTACTGCAAACACACGCCCTTCAGTCTCAGCACCAGCAGTACGAAATGCCATGACTTCTGCACCTTCAAAAGACCAAGTTCAACTGAAGGACCTGCTAAAAAATAATAGTCTGAATGAACTCATGAAACTGAAGCCACCGGCTAATATTGCTCAGCCAGTTGCAACAGCAGCTAGTAAGTCTTTGTTTTCAGTAGTGTCAGCTTCCTGCCTTTGTTAAGATATGTCTGTGTTTTCAGGGGTTTATTTAGGTCTTGAAAGAACTGAGCATGAAAGCTGATGTCTACATGACTCTCCTTCAAGGGAGCAAACACTTAAAAGCTTTAAGCTTTGAGATAATGTGTGAAATTGAGAGGCTACGTTAACACCATGAGATCTCAAGTTTTATATATTGTGAATAGCTGGCTGACATTTTTCTCAGTCCTTTAAATCATTGCTTCTCAAACTTTATACCTATGAGTTACCTGGGGATCTTTTTATTTAAAAAATTTATTTATTTTGGCTGCGCTGAGTTGTCTTTGTTAATTATTGGCTTTCTCTGGTAGTGGCGAGCAGGGACTACTCTAGTTGCAGTGCTTAGGCTTCTCATTGGAGTAGCTTCTCTTGTTGTGGAGCACACACTCCAGGGTGCTTGGGCTTCAGTAGTACGGCTCTCAGACTCTAGGGTGTGGGCTCAGTAGCTGTGGCGCATGGGCTTAGTTGCCCATGGCATGTGGAATCTTCCCAGACCAGGAATCTAACCCATGTCCCCTGCATTGGCAGCCTGATTCTTAACCACTGGATTATCAGGGAAGTCCTTACATGGGAGTCTTGTTAAAAAACAGAATCAGATTCAATAGGTCTGGGGTGGGGCCCAAGATTGTGCATTTCTAACGAACTTTTTAGAGTTGCTATTACTGGTGGTCTTTGGACCATGCTTAAGGTAACGGGCTGAGGCTTTGCTCTCTTAATTCCTACAGTTTTATGATCTTACCTGTCATTAGCTTCATTGCTTGTTGGTAGTTGTGTTTTTAGTAAATTTTAAAAAAATGTATAAACTTTTATTGTAAAAATAATTCACTATATTTTCTTTGAAGTGAGCACTCATAATGCTTTTTAAATAATAGCTTTATTGAGGTAATTCACATACCTAAAGCGGTACAAGTGGGTTTTAGTATATTCACAAGAATTGTTCAACAATTACCACTAGGTAATCTAATATTTTAAGTGTAGGTTTAGATCTAAAGAGAAAAAGCTCAACAGTGCTTTGATCACTTTTTTTAGAAATTCATTTGTGTGTAAAGAATGTAAATTTTACAGTTAATTTTTCTTTATAGAGTGGCTTTTATTTATTGCTCAGTTATTTAACAGATAATTTATTTGTTTATTTTTGGCTGAATTGGGTGGCTTGCTGGATCTTAACTCCCTGACCAGGGATCAAACCTGTGCCCTTGGCAGTGAAAGCATGGAGTTCTACCACTGGACTGCTGAGGAATTCTCAAAATGTGAACTCTTGAGAAGGATATTCTTTCCTTCCTTTTTCCATTGAATTAAATAGTATTTGCCTGCCTGCCTAGTGATTTATACTAATCCCATTCGGCCCTTGGAATGAGGTTATAGATATTGAGGAGAGAGTTCCTCCTTCCACACAACTGCTTTATTTCCAGTTGTGGGAGATATGTTTTAACATCTGATGCAGACCGTATGTAATTTTGCAGCAGAATTGATTGCTTGGAAGTTCTAATGTCCTTGCATTTATGAAGTAGAAGGCTGGGGGCATTCTGAAGGAATGGGCAAGGAGTGTTTGTAGAGGGATGCAGAACTAACATTGTCTCCAGTGACAAATGTAATAAAAAATATCAGATAATCTAATCTTTATGTTTGAGTCCATACGGTTGTGCTTTATGGCTGTAGGTTACTGTCTTGAACTAACTGGAGCCTGGCAACTTGATGCTCATTGAGAAATCATCTTAACTATCTTAGGACTGATTTCCAGCCTTTGTCATGGAGAGCAGGACTATGACCCTGACCTAGCCAAGGTGCAGGGCAGCATCTGATCTGAAATGGCTCTTGGGAGACTTAGGGCTGATCAGCAGTTAGTGAAAGCTGGTTTTCATTAAAGTCTGGGTTTAATGAGGAGAAAGACTGCTGCTGTGCCATTGTGAGAAAAGAGTTGAGAGAGCAAAACAGGGTAGATTTGAAGCTGACCGAGTAATATCTAGTACAGTAACATCTACATCCAATGTAACAGTTTTTAAAAGACAGATGACTGCAAGTCAAGGCCATCCTTGTGTGGAAGCCTGAGAAATTGTCATACTAGAGGAGGGACGAAAAAGAAACACAATGAATGAATACTGAAGATAAACTAACTTTTGCGTTGTAGGAGAGGGTCATTTTTTTTTTTTGAAAAGGAAGAAAGATGAACAGTGAAATAACAAAGAGCAAGGTTTCGCATGTTCTCTGTCTCTCTCGTCTTTTGTTTTTGGCTGCCCTGCCTGGCTTGTGGGATCCTAGTTCCGTGACCAGGGATTGAACCCAGGCCCTCAGCAGTGAAAGCATGGAATCCTAACCACAGGACCACCAGGGAATTCCGTGCCTGTTCTCTTATCTTCTTATCTGTGTGTATACTGCCCCCTTTGCAGTCCTTAGCCCTTTGGGTTTCTCTTTGGATTCTGGTCTCAGCTGAGTTCCAGTCCTTTCTATGAAACTATTCACTGGCTCTTCCATGTGAAACAAATCTGTGTCCCCAAGTTTAAATTTATTATTTCTGTACCAGTTTCTTTATTTAATGCTTTAATCCTAGTCATTGTATAGTCCAAAGTACTCCCCATCTTTTGATAGAGTATGTAAACAAGATGCTGATGCATTCTCCTGATGCGATTTCCACACTGATGTCAAGCATTCTCAGTACTGGGAATGCTTCAGGGATGGCTGGAGACTGGTTACAGGGGTTCTGGGTTTCTCAGTCAAGCAGTTCTGCTTTGATTGAGAGGTTCTGTTTTTAATGTTTAAAAAGAGTGTATAAACCACTAGTATAGAAGCCCAGGTTCTTTGTTTGGATCTTTATTCTGAGGGAAGGAAAACCTTGATTTTAAAATTTTTTCCCCCTAATTAAAAGAAATAATTATTTTGCCTGGAAAGTTAATAATTGCCTCCAGATCAAGTGAGATTGACTCTGTCTCTGTGATAACACCAGGTGTTGGGTTTTTTTTTAAAATGAGCTAAGTGAAGTATCTCAGAATAATGCTGCTGCTGCTGCCGCCGCTAAGTCACTTCAGTCATGTCCGACTCTGTGTGACCCCACAGACAGCAGCCAACCAGGCTCCCCCGTCCCTGGGATTCTCCAGGCAAGAACACTGGAGTGGATTGCCATTTCCTTCTCCAATGCATGAAAGTGAAAAGTGAAAGTGAAGTCGCTCAGTTGTTCTCGATTCTTTGTGACCCCATGGACTGCAGCCCACCAGGCTCCTCTGTCCATGGGATTTTCCAGGCAAGAGTACTGGAGTGGGTTGCCATTGCCTTCTCCGCAGAATAATGCTAGCCTTTGGTAATTGTTTTGAAATAAACTGCCAAATAGTGTTCTGGTTGAGGTGTCTTTTTGATAAATAGTTTTCAAATTTCCTGTACACACATTTCTTTTTGTTTTCAATTCTTATCTCCATAATGACATGTAGCTTTGAATATTTTTATCCTAATGCTTAATTGGAAATAAGCAGATTTGTATTCTTTGGTTTGTGAAGTGGATAAACTTTACTGAATTTTTTTTTAAACTGTAGGAGAATTGTTTGAACAATGTCTTGTTCTAAAATGTAAGTTGTCTCTCCTTATCAGCTGATGTAAGCAATGGCACAGTAAAGAAAGAGTCTTCTAATAAAGAAGTAGCAAGAATATGGATAAATGACATGAAAATGAGGAGTTTTTCCCCGACCATGGTGAGTTTCAAAAACTGTATCTCTGTTTTTGTGTGGTATGAAAATACACTTGGCTATACCCTTGGCTAAGTGTATTTTTTAGGTGAAGGAGAGTGTCTCAGCCACATAAACTAAGCATTAAACCTCACTGGAATAAGCTAATGTGTTCTAAACAAGGTGATTGTAACTTGCATATTTGATAGAGTATTACATAAAATACTAAAACCTTTTTTATTGTGAATCTTGTCTGATAAGTAAAAAAGACTGTGGAGTTAACCAAAAGTATTTCATAGTTACAGTCATTTTATGATTGAGCCTTATTATAAAGCTAGTTATGAACTGTTAGATATATAATGGTTTAATTGTAAGCAATTATATGATAACTTTTTAAAAATTTATTTTTAATTGTAGGATAATTGCTTTACGATGTTGTGTTGGTTTCTGCCATACATCAACATGAATCAGCCATAGGTACACATATGTCCCTCCTCTCTTGAACCTCCCTCCACCTCCCACCCCATATAATAACTTTTTTTTTTATTACATTTTGAAAGTGCTATATGCTTCAGGTAAATTGATGCTATCAGCTCAGTCCTCAGTCGTGTCTGACTCTTTGTGACCTCATGGACTACAGCACGCCAGGCCTCCATGTCCATCACCAACTCCCAGAGTTTACTCAAACTCATGCCCTTTGAGTCGGTGATGCCATCCAACCATCTCATCCTCTGTTGTCCCCTTCTCCTCCAGCCTTCAATCTTTCCCAGCATCAGGGTCTTTTCAGATGAGTTAGCTCTTCGCATCAGGTGGCCAAAGTATTGGAGTTTCAGCTTCAACATCAGTCCTTCCAATGAATATTGATGACTGATTTCCTTTAGGTTGGACTGGCTGGATCTCCTTGTAGTCCAACGGACTCTCAAGAGTCTTCTCCAACACCACAGTTCAAAAGCATCAGTTCTTTAGCACTCAGCTTTTTTATAGTCCAACTCTCACGTCCATACATGACTACTGGAAAAACATGTCCTTGACTAGACAGACCTTTGTATGAAAAGGCAAAAAAATCGATTCTATACCTGTATTTAATAATTGTTTAACCCTGCCTCTGTGAGGTGGGTTTCGGGTTCCCCCTTTTAATAAACGGAATTTAACACCATGTGGTTTAAGTAGTAATAGAAGATACAGCAAGAGGTGCGTTGTGATGCTCGCAATAAGGATTATAAGTTTGGAGGAAGATGAGACTCAGGTGGCCTCGTAGGAGTTCAGTTTATGGAGGAGGTGTCATGGAGTTGGGCTGAGTATGGAGAAACTGAGAGGGCATATTAGGAAAGGAGCTACAGCATCAGTAGGCACAGAGAAGGTGGTAGCTGTGTGCTTGGGATACTTGGCTCGCAGGAAGAAATTGGAATGGTTGACTGGGGGCTCTGTGAAAGGTCTTGAGTTTGTTAGACTTGGGAATTGGAGCAGCACCCGGGAGGGTGACTGGATGAAAGTAGAGGGACTTGTTAGTGACTCAGGATGGATTGGGAAAAAGAAGCAGGTTAGGTGGTTGTCAGGTAATCCAGAAAGGAAGTGACAAGGAACTAAACTTGAAGAATTTCAGAGGTGAGGTGAAGTTGCTCAGTCGTGTCTGACTCTTTGTGACCCCATAGATTATAGCCTACCAGGCTCCTCCATCCATGGGATTTTCCAAGCAAGAGTACTGGAGTGGGTTGCCATTTCCTTCTCCAGAGGATCTTCCCAACCCAGGGGTCGAACCTGGGTCTCCCACATTGTAGGCAGACGCTTTACCATCTGAAGGTAAGGGGAAAGAAAATGAGAAAATAAGAGGTGACTGTACATAACGATACCAGAGGATTGGTAAGACTGGGAATGGAATTTGGACTTGGAGGGACAGCAAAGCAACTTGTGCCTGAGGTTTTGAACAGGGACCAGGAGAATAAGTCCTGGCAGTATCACTTTACTCAGTGATTGTGTGCCAACAGCTTACTTGAAAGTTGATTTTTTTGAAAATGTATTTTTCTTAAAGATTTTAGTGTTCAAGTTTCTAGTCCAGCCCATGTTGCCCATAACATGTCAAAAGTTCTGTATTGTCCTAGTAGTTAAGTGACATCTAACAGATTGCAAACTGGTAGCTTGTGGACCAGAACCAGTTGACATGTGTTTTGTTTGGCCTCCACATTATTTTGAAAAATCTTGAAGGTGTCGCTAACACATAAAAATATCTAGAGTTGTAGTGAGCCTCTCCGTTAGTCACATGTTCCCCATGTGCCACAGTTTCCCTCCCCTTCATTTTGCTCTTTCACCCTGAGCTTGGTGTCAGTTGCCACTTTCTATCCAGCTGGCTTAGAAATATTACTTGTCTGGTCCGTGAATTTTGTGACCAGCTAATCCTCCAATTATATCTGTGGTAAAAAAATTTTTTAAGGTAGAGAGAGAAGGGAGGCTGGTCATTTAGTATAGTATATATTCCTGTTTTATAGATGAAGAAGAGGTGCAAAGGGAGGGTAGGGAAGACTGAGGATGTAGTGATTTGCCCAAGGCTACACAAATTCAGCAGAATTGGGGTTTGTGTCTGTTTCTTTGGCCAGCCCCATTTGGTCTCTTATTTCTGAAACTAGGTTTCATTTTGGCATACTTCCTGAGAATATTCAGAGTTTTTTTGACTTTTTTTCCCTAAAGGACTTCATGGATTGATGGCTGAATGTTTATCTATCATCTCCCTATTCCTTCCCACATTTATTGAGTATCTGTGTGTCATCATATTCTGCTCTAGATTAAGTAAAAATGAAACAAAAGAGAAGCCTGATCTTACCTTTTAATATCATTTTATCCTTGGCATTACATGTAGATCCTAGCTGGGTTTTCTCTTTGTCTTTCTCTGGTCTCACAGCTTCTCCCTGCATTCTTCCTTGCGTAAGCCCTCATTCATAAAAAGATTCCTTCCCTTTGTAGTTTGCTGGTAGTGAAAAGAAGCTTTTTTAGGGCTTCTTATCCCCTGTTTCTCCCTGTCTCTACCCCTTTAAGATTCTGTAGAGGAATACAAGGTAACTCGGCTATAGTGGCTATTCACTCACTTTGCCTGAGACTGTCTGGGCTTTTCCTGGTCTGCTGTTCTCCTGGTGTAGTTACTTTGAGATGTGCCAGTGTTTGGAGAGTAGATGATGTGGTATTGTTTTTGTGTCTGGAGAGACAGACGTCTGAAATAAATTCTGTGTTTCAGAAGAACATTTAAACTCCCCAAGTTTTCTGGGGTTTTGGTTTTAGGACCCGAGGGAAAGAAAATGGAGGTGAAGTGAAAAGAGGGTGGGAGTGAGACTTAGAGAGAGTTCTTGCCCATGAGGTTGTAGAATGTGCTGCTGGGCTCAGCCACCTTTTTCCTCCAAACCTCTTGTTCTTTCTGTTCTTGGAATCGGAATGAAGAGTGAGGACTGGAGGTTAGACATCTGGGCATGAGGGAGGCTGGTGGGCAGTGTTGAAAGGGAAGCTGGTTTGAGAAGGTGGTGGAGCTCTGTGGTGATCCATGTGTGTGTTTGTGATAATATCACATGACAGATTGTGCTCATCATTGGAGAAGCAGGGAAGCCATGGAGTATGATCTAGATTTTAGGAACCTATAGAATGGCATCTCCTGCTTCCAAGATGAAGATAGTGGGTATTCCTGCAGAAGAGTATTTCTGTGTGTTGGTTGGGCCTCCATTCTCTGGACTTACTTGATTTTGCTGTCTCGGTGTTACAGAAGGTCCCTGTTGTGAAAGAGGAAGATGAACCAGAAGAAGAAGATGAAGAAGAAATGGGTCATGCGGAGACCTATGCAGAGTATATGCCAATAAAATGTATGTCTTTGAGATTTGTTAAAATAATGAACAATCTCTGGGTTCCGTTTAAACTTAAAAACTTCTCCGCACACATTGTTACCTATTAGGATCTGTCCATGTTGGGTACCTCAGGATTTGATAAGTATGAGCTGTGTATGAATATGTTTTAAACTATAATAATGTTTTAAAATAGCTACATGAAAATTCTACTGTGAGTTTTAATTTTCCTACACAAATTTAGAACTTTGTTTTAGAATGAAGTCTTTTAAAACCAAGAGCAAAAAAGCTTTTTCCTTTCAAGTTAATTTTGGTCATATCAGCAGTGATTATAAAATCAGAGTAAGTTACGGAGATGTAAACATATATCTTAGTGTTATAGTTTATACAGCTTATCTAAAACAAGCTATAAAAGCATGGGAATCTTAAAATAAAATGTGCTATTTGAATTCAGTGGTTTAAATTAACACCATTTCTTCCTCTTTTCCCCACAAGGACCGTGATTCAGTTGTTTTTTTTTTAAAGGGGCCAGTATATTAAGTTGAAAATTAGTAATTTTTAGTTTATATATAAATTTTTTCACCTTTTCATTTTCTGAGGTAATAAAATGGGAAAATTTATGGCTAGAATTTGTTTCTCATATACTCTGGGTTTCTATAAAAAGTCACTAATAAGACCACTTAAATTAAAAATCTGTTTACCAACTGTATATGGATTCTAGTTCCCTACTTTCTAGATCATTTAAAATGAACTTAACCTAGGAGTGTGCTCTGCCACTGCGGAGAACCTTGTGGCATGAATTGAGGCAGTGTTTTCCTAGATCTGTTGAATCAGCGAGTCTCTTTCTATAGATTTATTTATTTTACTCTCTTTTTAACTGGAGGATAATTACTTTACAATGTTGTGTTGGTTTCTGCCATATAACGTGAATCAGCCATGCTGTGCCTCATCACTCAGTCATGTCCGATTCTTTGCGACCGTATGGACTGTAGCCCACCAGGCTCCTCTGTCCATGGGGATTCTCCAGGCAAGAATACTCGAGTGGGTTGCCATCTCCTCCTGCAGGGGGCCTTCCCAACCCAGGGATCCAACCCGGGTCTCCTGCATCACAGGTGGATGTTCTGTGTGAGCCACCAGGGAAGCCTGAATCAGCCGTGTCTATATGAATCCCTTTCCTGCTGAGCCTCCCCCCACCCTCACAAGTCTCTCTTTAAACCATAGGTAGTTGGTAAGTAGATCATGTTAGTTAAATTTAAACAGTACTTTACATCAATCTGTGACTTTATATACGATCCCAGGGTGTATAGTTACTTACATTTCTCTGTCAGAGGAGAAATGCTATAATATTTTCTGATAAGAATGGAAGTGTCATTACTCAGAATAATTAAAATGAAGTATTTTTAAACCTTTGTTTAGTAAAAATTGGACTACGTCACCCAGATGCTGTAGTTGAGACTAGTTCTTTATCCAGTGTTACTCCTCCTGATGTTTGGTACAAGACATCTATTTCTGAAGAAACCATTGATAATGGCTGGTTATCAGCATTACAGCTTGAAGCAATTACTTATGCAGCCCAGGTAAGCCATAATATTTTTTAACTATGTACAGTTTTTGTCTTCAATCTTAGTTCACAATATATACTAGTTTTAATTCAAAGTTAAGTTTTCCTTGAATGAAAAACTAGTGAATGTGATTTTTTTTTAGTTTTATGTATTAGAAAATGAAAAGGATAGCATGGATTTGGTGACTGCATTTATAGTGGAAATGATAAATTGTCATAGCCTTTCTGGGGCTCACTGGGAACATGTATTAAAATTAAAAATGCATATATCCTTTGACCTAACAGTTCCATTACTAGAACTGGGAGTCTGTTTCATGGAACTATTAGATAAGAACATATATATCAGGCTGTTTGTTGCAGCTTTTACCCCCTAGAGACTGAAAGCTAGAAAAGATTTGAAAGCTCACACCCTTGGGGAGTGATTGAATAAACTTCGGTATTATCATATGGGTGTTGTACTAGCTTTTATCTTAGGCCAGTTGTCTTGAGAGGATTTCTGATATACCCCATTTTTGTAAAATAAATATGCAACTATCCACAAAATATTTCTATTTCGTGTTATAAAAAGGTTTGTATTTGATTGTATAGTCATTGAAAAATTATGGAAGAATGCTCACCAGTTTGTTAGCTTTAGTTACCTGCTACACGCGAGGGTAGCAAGGGGAAAAAACAAAATCAGACCTCGAAGATAGGGCAGATTTGGTTCCAGACCACCACAGTACAGCAAACATTGTATAAAATGAGTCACATGAACTTTTTTGTCTCCCGGTGCATATAAAACTTAGTGTTTACACTATGATGTCTGCTAAGTGTACAATAGTATTATGTCCCCCCCCCCCCAAAATGTATATACCTTAATTTAGAAATAATGCTAAAAAATGCTAATCATCACTTGGGCCTTCAGCAAATTGTAATCTTTTTGCTAGTGCAAGGTCTTAGTGTTGGTGTTAATGGCTGCTGACTGATCAGAATGGTCGCTGCTGAAGGTTGGGGTGGCTGTGGCAGGTTTTTAAAATGAGACTGCAGTGAGGTTTGCTGCATTGATTCCCTCTTCTTTTCACTAATCGTTTCTCTGTAGCATGCAGTGCTGTTTGATGACATTTTATCCACAGTGGAACTTTTTTCAGGATTGGAGTCAATCCTCAAACTGTGCCTTTGCTTTATTAACTAAGTTTATGTGATAGTCTAGATCCTTTGTTGTCATTTCAATAATCTTCACAGCATTTTCATCAGGAGTAGATTCCATCTCAAGGATCTACTTTCTCTATTGAAGTCTTGAACTCCTCAAAGTCATCCATGAGGGTTGGAGTCATCTTCCAAACTCCTGTTAATGTTGATAGTTTGACCTCCTCCCATGAATCACGAATGTTCTTACTGGCATCTAGAATGGTGATTCCTTTTTTAGGAAGTTTTCAATTGATTTTGTCCAGATCCATTAGAAGAGTCACTGTTTCTGGCAGTTACAGCCTTATAAAATGTGTTTCTTAAAGAGTAAGACTTGAAAGTTGAAATTACTCTTGGGTTCATGGACTATAGAATGGCTGTTGTGTTATAAAGTGGGCATGAAAGTGACATTGATATCATTGTGTGTCTCCATCAGAGCTCTTGGGTACATCATCAGTGAGCAGTATTACTTTGAAAGGAATCTTTTATTCTGAGCAGTAGCAGGTCTCAACAGTGGCTTTCGTATATTTAGTAAACCATGTTGTAAACAGATGTATTGCTCTGTTGTTCGATTTGTAGACCACAAGCAACATAGATTGAGCATAATTCTTAAGGGCCCTAGGATTTTTGGAGTGGGAAATGAGCATTGGCTTCAGCTTCAGGTCACCGGCTGCATTAACCCCTCATAAGTCAGCCTGTCCTCTGAAGCTTTGAAGCCAGGCATTGAGTTCTCTTAAGCTGTGAATACCCTAGATGGCATCTTCTTCAAATAGAAGGCTGTTTCATCTACATTGGAAATCTGTTGTGTAATGTTGCCACTTTTACCCTATTATCTTCTGGATAACTTGGTTTAGCTTCTACATCAGCACTTGCTGTTCTCCTTGTGCTTATGTTATGGAGAAGATGCCTTAAACCTCATGATCCAGCCTCTACTAGCTTCATCTGCAGCTCTCACCTGTCTATCTTCATAGAATTAAAGAGAATCCAGGCCCTGCTCTGGATTTTGGCTGAAGGGAATGTTATGGCTGGTTTGGTCTTCTATCTTGACCACTAAAAGTTTTAATATCAGTAATAAGGCTGGTTTTCTTTCTTATTGTTTGTTCACTGAAGTAGCATTTTCAGTTTCCTTTAAGACCTTTTTCTTTTCACAACTTGGCTGTTTGGAGCAAGAGGCCTAGTGTTCAACCTATTGTGGCTTTCAAATGCCTTCCTTACGTTATAATCATTTCTAGGGAAGATCCCTGGTTGCCCAGTGGTTAAATCTCTGTACTTCCAATACACAGGCTGTGGGTTCCATCCCTGATCAGAGAACTAAGATTCCACATGCCCTGCAGTCTGGCCTTAAAATAATCATTTCTAGCCATTGATTTAAAGTGAGAGACATGGTAGCCCTTCCTTCTACTTGAATGCTTAAAGAATCCATTGTAGAGTTACTAATTGGTTTAGTTTCAGTATTGTTGTGTCTCAGGAAATAGGCCAAAGGAGAAAGAGAGAGATGGGGGAAATGGTCAGTAAGTGAAGCAGTCACAGTACACACAATGTTTATTAATTATGGGCAAAGTTCATGGCACCCTGAAACAATTACAATAGTGACATCAAAGATCACTCACTCATCACAGATCATAGTAACAAACATAATATAAAAAAGTTTAAAGTATTATGAGAATTATCAAAGTATGATACAGACATGAAGTGAGAAAATGCTTTTGGAAAAATGGCACCAATAAAATTGCTTGATAAAGCATTTCTGTCAATTCGTTAAAAAAAAAAATGCTGTTTCCCAGAAGTGCAGTTAACAGTCCATGCAACAAAATGAAACAAAGTATTCCTGTATAGTAAGTATAGTTTCCACACTAAGCTAACTGTATGTCATTTGTATAAAAATAGACAGTGTTAATATATTGCTAAAATAATATGAGAAACCGATCACCAAAATATCTAAAGGAATAGATTAATTATCAGCATTTTCATTTCAGCAACATGAAACGTTCCTACCTAATGGAGATCGTGCCGGCTTCTTAATAGGCGATGGTGCTGGTGTAGGAAAAGGAAGGACAATAGCAGGAATCATCTATGAAAATTATTTGTTGAGTAGAAAAAGGGCTTTGTGGTAAGTGCTAAAGACTGTCTGTGGGAACTTTCATTTGCAAATGACCAGCATATGGGGATGGGTCTTGATGAGTAGGTGTATTTTTTTAGAAGTGTCAAGGCCTGATTTTATTTATTCCTGAATACTGCTACAATGATAGGATTTGCATTTAATTTGTGTATTTTTCTTTTGCCTCTCTTTTTTATAGGTTCAGTGTTTCAAATGATTTAAAGTATGATGCTGAAAGAGATTTGAGGGATATTGGAGCAAAAAACATTTTGGTCCATTCATTGAATAAGGTATGTAAGTCTTCTATTCAGTTGGTCATTCAGTAAATATCTGTGAGGCAAGAATGATAGCTTCCCCTTTGTAGGGTTGTTAAGAGGATTAAATGAGTTATTTCACAAAAAGTATAGTGAGTGCTAGACAAAATTGTTGATTTTTGGTTTAGATAATGTGCCAGGTGAGGTTATGTAGTGGCAAGTAAAATAGGCATTGTCTCTTTTTATGGAGTTCATTCTCTCAGTCTTCAGGGCTTTTTTCATTTATTGTTTCTGTTTATAAAACTACTGTTTATGGATGAAACTAATACAGTGAGTGTAAGAGGGCAGTGTAATAGAGCTGTATGGACAGGTAGTGTTTTGTTGCATCATGAATTGTGGTTTGGAGACTGGTTTAGATGTTTGTATATTCAATGCCTGTAACTGTGTTCATATTAAAACAGTTCTGTCATTTGGAAGAAAATACGTTTCACTTTCTAGAAGCACAGTTTAATGTTCATTTAGCAAGTTTTTATTGGCCTTCTACTAGGCACCAATTCCTGGAGTCACAGGGGTAGGTAGACTAGACAAACCTAATTCCTTCAGGCACTTTTCTGCGAGGCCTTTGACAGTGAGTAAATAAATGTACATCTAGTCCTAAGTGAGTAAATGTACAGACTAGTACCAAGTTGCTTCAGTGTTGCTCTACCCATCACTGACTTTTTTGGGGATGAGGTTTACTGAATGGGTTGGTAGGTAAAAGTACTGTGTCTTGGATAATTACCAACAGTTTAAAACTAAAACATGTAATGGGCATCTGGAAATATTTTTAATTTCTGAGTCAGTATAATTGAGGAGGGCTGCATTAACTGTTGATCATAATTCTTATATATCCCTCAGATCTTAATTACAGTGCTTTGCATATAGAAAATGCATAGTAAATATTGGTAGAATGAATATTGTGCCTTTTTCTTGGGGAGAGTTTGGTTTGTAATGTTTTTTGAGGATAGACTTTGAAAACTGGATCCTTATACATTAATTTTATATATATATACACACACACGTGTGTGTATGTATTTATGCACTGGTGTGAGAGAAATTTTGTGTATGATCTTAAGAGGTCCTTTGCCTTTCCTAAAGCCCATCATGGTACCATCATTTCCCTGCTATATAGATTTGGGTGGGATAAATACTTCAGAGACAAAAGTGTATTGGTACCATCATTTCCCTACTGTATAAACTTGGGTGGGATAAATATTTCAGAGACAGAAGTGTATTAAGTTCTTCTCTTCTCTTTTTCAGTTTAAATATGGAAAAATTTCTTCCAAACATAATGGGAGTGTGAAGAAGGGTGTTATTTTTGCTACCTATTCTTCCCTTATTGGTGAAAGTCAGTCTGGTGGTAAATATAAAACGAGGTTAAAACAACTTCTACATTGGTGCGGTGATGACTTCGATGGAGTGGTATCCTTTGCAACAAATTTTTTATTTTTTAATGACATGAAAGTTAATGTAATATATGGGAATTCTGAAGTTAAGTAAAAAGACTGCTGGAATGGGAACTTTAATGATTACATAGCTTGCAAGGGAGTCAGATAGTTGATTCCGTTTTGTAGCTGTCATATATGAGGCCACTGTTTAGTTCCTGCTTTAGGAAAATGTTAATAGTTATGGGACATGCTGAATATGCAGCCTTAAAATAGAATGTGGACCTAAATACCGAGAAGCACCCAGCTTTGTAAGATTTGTAACAGATTAATATGATTGGAGCCAATGGTTCTAATGGAGTGGTGGACCCAAGAACTGTATCAGTGCTAGCAAAATGACAGAATTCATATAGCATCAAAGTTGTCCTGTGAGAGCTTTAGCACTTAGTGATGTCTGAAGAAGTTACGAAACTCCTTTCAGCCACCTGAAGGACAGTGTAACAGCAGTTAATCAAAAAGAAAAACCACAGGCCCTCACCAACCCCCCTTTTGATTTAAGCAGTCTTCATTTTCCAGAATAGTAATTTTTTTGTATCTAGAAAAAGATTTAAATATCTAGTTAAGATTAGTGCCAAATTCAGTGAATGCCTCTGTGGCTAGCACAGTGGCAGAAATCAAGAAGAATCACATAGAGGGCTTTGTTTATGTTTGTAACTTTAAAAAAGAAAACTGTCTGCAGCAGATACAGTAAAATGTTAGGGTTTGATGAAACCAGATGATATGTGTGTGGGTGTCAGTAAAAAAAGAAAAAGTTCATGTGCAGGGCCTTGTTACCAACAGCATCCCTCCCCATGATAATCATGATTTATTTTCACTACAGAATTTTTTTCTGTTTTTTTTTTTTTGTTTGTTTACTCTTTAGGACTCTTTCGTGTTTCCCCAGGCCTTAGGGAAATAAAAGTTAAGTCTTTATGAGATTATAGACACTTGGTACTAAAGTGACATGTTCCTTAATTTATTCTTTACAGATAGTTTTTGATGAATGTCATAAAGCAAAAAACTTATGTCCTGTTGGTTCTTCAAAGCCAACCAAGACAGGCTTAGCAGTTTTAGAACTTCAGAACAAATTGCCAAAAGCCAGAGTTGTCTATGCTAGTGCCACTGGTGAGTATTTATTTAAAAGATGACGATATTTTTTTACATGTTATTTTTTTCAGCTGTAATATGTTTTGTTTGGGGGTTTTTCAGGTGCTTCTGAACCACGAAATATGGCCTATATGAACCGTCTTGGAATATGGGGTGAGGGAACTCCATTTAGAGAATTCAGTGACTTTATTCAGGCAGTAGAACGGAGGTAATGCAATTTACAGTGTACATTATTTGTTCTCAGTAGCAATCTAAAAGAGGTATTATTGCTAAAATCTCTTCCATGTATGTTAAAGCTCTACTATATTTAATGATACGTTACTGTGTGTTTTAATTTTATTCAGAGGTGTTGGTGCCATGGAAATAGTTGCTATGGATATGAAGCTTAGAGGAATGTACATTGCTCGACAGCTGAGCTTTACTGGAGTGACCTTCAAAATTGAGGAAGTTCTTCTTTCTCAGAGCTATGTTAAAATGTATAACAAAGCAGTCAAACTGGTAAGCCTTTTTTCTTTAACTCCCAAGTATTTTTAATGTACCCGATGATGTTTTTGTTAGTTTTGCCCAGTGTAATGTCTGTCAGCTCACAGTATATTTCTGCCGTAAAACAACAGATAAATTACTGGATCCTTATTTTCCCAGTTTTCTCTGTTACAGTAACTTAAAAGAAATAACCATTTATAGTATAGCATGCATAGCTTTAAAAATCAACATAACTGTTTCCTAAAATTACTGTGTTAATAGGAATTTTGAGACAGCTCTGTGTGAGTGTCCTAAAAAAAATTTGTTTAGAGGTTCCCAAGTTATTGAAAATTCTTCATTGAATTAATGTTAAATGGTGTCTTACACATTGTTTTGATTGAATTAGTCATATTGAAGTAAATCACACTCAAAGATTGAAATATCTGTTGTTTGTGTGCCTTCAGTGGGTCATTGCTCGAGAGCGGTTTCAGCAAGCTGCAGATCTGATTGATGCTGAACAGAGAATGAAGAAATCCATGTGGGGTCAGTTCTGGTCTGCTCACCAGAGATTTTTCAAATACTTGTGCATAGCGTCCAAAGTTAAAAGAGTTGTGCAACTAGCTCGAGAAGAAATCAAGAATGGAAAAGTAAGTTGGAGAATGCATTAACAGATGTGTCTTTGGTTTTGTGTTTTAGTCTTGGGGTGTTGAAGTTTTCTACTTATAAAAGCCTTTGTTTCTAAAGGATAGTTGTAAGAGTATTAACAGTGAGGCTTTAAAAAATACATTTTTATGACAGTAAAAGGAATATGTATTTATAAAGAATTTGGGTAGCTCAAAAAGGTATAAACAAATAAACATCACTATAACTTGGCTATCCATAGATGTAACCACTGATATCATGGATATGTAATACTGCAAAGGTTTTCATTTTTGGTGAATATATATCTACTTAAAGCACAAAAAACTGGAGCAGGGGCTTCAGTAGTGTTCACTGCTGTAATACTATCACCTGGCTAATTCTTGTTTGAAATCTTTTTAAATTTATTTATTTTTGAATGTGCTGTGTGTTTGTTGCTGCATGGGCTTTTCTCTGGTTGCAGTGCTTGGGCTTCTCATTGCCGTGACTTCTCTTGTTATGTAGTATGGACTCTAGGGCATGTGGGTTTCAGCAGTTGTGGCTCAAGGGCTTAGTTGCTCTGTGGCATGTGGGATCCTCCCGGATCAGGGATAGAACCCATGTCTGCTACATTGTCAAGTGGATTCTTTACCACTGAGCCACCAGGGAAAGCTTGAAGTCTTTTTTTAAAACTAAATATGTAAACTAAGTATGTGTTGTAAGAAACCACATACATATTTTTATTTATAACTAATATTCTTTTTTTCCCTCCAGTGTGTTGTAATTGGTCTGCAGTCTACGGGAGAAGCTAGAACATTAGAAGCCTTAGAAGAGGGCGGGGGAGAACTGAATGATTTTGTTTCAACTGCCAAGTAATGTTTATGGTTTTGAGTCTTTACTAAGATGAATTTAAGTGTTAGCATTTCCTGGAGGCAAAATTTTTGCCTTTTAATTTTTTCTGATCTGAGTTTTCATAATCCTGTGTATCCATAGCAGTATATCTATTGAAAAACAGTAACATAGAAATACTGAAATGTTAAGTATTTTAACATTATATGTCCAGTATTTGGACTAATGGAAGGGCTTGATTTCTGTTTTGTACATCTTGGAATTCTGACAGTTTGGTTTAAGTTTCAGTTTTGTCTTTGCTTTGTATATTTGAAACCGCCAGCATCCAGCTGTATAATAATGGTTTTGTTTGTCCCAGTTTATTATGCTTTCATGTCAGCATTGCAGATAATCCTTGAAAAGTCAAAAGAATTTTAAGAAAGGCTTTAGACGTTATTTTTTGCTTTGCGTAACCAAACAATTCCAACTCTGAGAGTAAAACTAGTAAAATAACTTTGGCCACCATGATATCTTTTGCCTTAGGGGATACATTCAAGTGGCTCCTTTTAAGACATAATTTAAAACTCCTTTAAATTCAGAGCATGCACCTGCTAGTCTGTATCTTGCCTAGTACTGCCTCTGAGATGATAGGTACTACATGGCTAGTGCAGCATCTCCAATATGAGATGACCTTCAAGTATGAAATATGCACCAAGTTTCAAAGACTTAAGGAAATAGAATGTAAAACATTTCATTGTGACATTTTATAGTGACAAGTTTTCTGTAACTTTTTAATGTAGCTCCTGAAAGTGAAAGTCGCTCAGTCCTGTTCGATTCTTTGTGACCCCATGGACTATACATACAGTCCATGGCATTCTCTAGGCCAGAATACTGGAGTGGGTAGCCTTTCCATTCTCCAGGGGATCTTCCCAACCTAGGGATCAATTCCAGGTCTCCCACATTGCAGGCATGCAGGCAGATTCTTTGCCAGCTGAGCCAAGAGGGGAACCCACGAATACTGGAGTGGATAGCCTATTCCTTCTCCAGCGGATCTTCCTGACCCAGTAATTGAACTGGGGTCTCCTGCATTGCAGGCGGATTTTTTACCAACTGAGCTATCAGGGAAGCCCTAATGCAGATTTTAGAAAGTGTAAAAGTTGTGCTTGGTTTGCATTACCTTTCAGTTGGATAGTCTTGCCTAGAATACTGAAATTCTTCTGACCTGGATTATCAGTATCTTATAAGATTGAATAAACTTTTTTTTTGTTTTTGTTTTTTAGTAAGACATAGATTTAATTATTTTTAACTCTTTCACATACCTGAAAATGGAAATACATGTGAAATAAATTGGTTAAAGGATTGTTAAAGTCCTTTATATTCAGAGTCCAGCTGTTCTGAATCACCTTTTGAATCAGTCCCTTATGTTCAAGTTTTCCACATGGAGTCCTCCTGTGCTACAGCATTTCTGAAAAAGAAAACATTGGTGCTGAGTTCCTAAGCTGGCTTTATAATTATGTGAAGCTAACCAACTTGTGGTATCCAATTTGGAGATGCTGCTAATAAAGTGTACTTATTTTAAGCAAATACTTTCAGTAATATTTTATATATAATAATTTTGCATACTGAGCCACTGACTGTCACTTTTTTTATCTCTTCTACGAACAGAGGAGTTTTACAGTCACTCATTGAAAAACACTTCCCTGCCCCGGACAGAAAAAAGCTTTATAGTTTGCTGGGAATTGATTTGACAGCTCCAAGTAACAGCAGTTCACCAAGAGATAGTCCTTGTAAGGAAAATAAAACCAAGAAGCGGAAAGGTGAGTACTTTCCTTTAAATGATCCTGGAAGTAATATAAACTTAAGCATTTTGATGCAAGCTGTATTTCGGGCATGTATTGCCTTCAAAAGATGCTTACTCCTTGGAAGGAAAGTTATGACCAACCTAGACAGCATATTAAAAAGCAGAGACATTACTTTGTCAACAAAGGTCCGTCTAGTCAAGGTTATGGTTTTTCCAGTGGTCATGTATGGATGTGAGAGTTGGGCTGTAAAGAAAACTGAGCACCAAAGAATTGACGCTTTTGAACTGCGGTGTTGGAGAAGACTCTTGAGAGTCCCTTGGGCTGCAAGGAGATCCAACCAGTCCAACCTAAAGGAGATCAGTCATGGGTGTTCATTGGAAGGACTGATGCTGAAGCTGAAACTCCAATACTTTGGCCACCTGATGCCGAGAGCTGACTCATTTGAAAAGACCCTGATTGTGGGAAAGATTGAAGGCTGGAGAAGGGGACAACAGAGGATGAGATGGTTGGATGGCATCACTGATGTAATGGACATGAGTTTGAATAGGCTCTGGGAGTTGGTGATGGACAGGGAGGCCTGGTTCTGTGTTGCTGTGTGGTTCATGGGGTCACAAAGACTCATACGCGACTGAACTGAACTGCCTTCCTTAAATTGGATCATGTAGTGTTTGGTTTGTTTTTAAAGGAAGTGTCTTTTATTTATTTGACTGCGTGTCTTATGGGATCTGAGTTCCCTGACCAGGGATTGAATCTGGGGCCAAAAACACGGAGTCCTAACCAATGGACCACCAGGGAATTCCCATGGCCCATGTCATTTTGAATGCACAAGTAATCCCCATTTTAAACTGGGGCTTTAACAGTTCGGTGGTGCTGGGCACTTTATTGAGCACTGCCCACACATGGTCTTGTTTAACTGCAAGGGATCCATATGAAAGGCTTTATTTTTTCAGTTTTATAGATAGGAAATCAAGGCACAGAAAGAGGTTAGGTGATATCCTTAGGTTCACTCAACTACTGGATGATAAATGGGGAACCAAAATGTGTACCTTTGTTGTTGATGCTGTGTGTGTGGGTGTGGGAGAGTGTATGTGTGCATATGCACGCATGCTCAGTTGCTTCAGTCGTGTCTGATTCTTTGCAACCCTATGGACTGTAACCTGCCAGGCTCCCCTGTCCATGGGGATTCTCCCAGCAGGAATACTGGAGTGGGTTGCCATGCCTTCCTCCAGGCCATCTTCCTGACCCAGGAATCAAACCCACGTCTCCTGTATTGCAGCAGATTCTTTACCCACTGAGCCACCTGGGAACCCCGTGTGTTTATATAGTCTTCTTTAAAGAGACTTTTGTTAGTTTATTACTTAATTATTAGGCATACACTCATTTAGACATTTTATAAAAATTGCAAAGTTGGATTTGTGTTTAGGTGCTTACTAAGCTTTTCCCTTTTAGAAGTTAACATCTCAGGCTCTCTCTAAAATGCTGATAAGAACATACATGATGCTGTGTGTTCTAAACACAGTGCCTGACACTTTAACCTTAAGTTTTCATCTGTTGCAAGAAATGCTTTTTCCCTTATATTTTTAATATGCCTGAAAGCAGGTTGGCTATTGTAATTGGCATTATTTTTTATTTTGGTGACACAAAAAGTAATGCTGTGGCCTAGAGTCTGACCTGTTAGAGTGGTCAGTGGATGGTCATGTTTCCCTTTTCTGAATTATCTTCTCACCATTTCATTAGTATGTGAACCTTTTTAATGTTCTTGTCAGTTTTGATTAGTTTATTCTAGATATCTTCTATGAATTTCCAGTAAGATAATTCAGATTAGCACCTTGTTTAACTTTTAAAAATTCAGGTTTGTAAATTTTTTTTGGTAGTATTCCATAAAGTATTTAAGTAGTTTAAAAACCTATAATTATTAGGCCTTGTCTCTCAACTTGATATACACATTCTGACAATGCCAGAGATTGTTTCATCTTTGTTATCCTGAATTTTGAAACTTGTGCATCTGAAGGCTGTCTTGAGTTTATACTTAGGTACATAATTTCTCCTAAAAATAATTGTATATAACCTGATTTTTCACAGGATTCCAAAAGGCTATAATTGTTCATGAATTTTTCATTGTTCTTGTATGCTGCTGCTGCTGCTTAGTCAATTCAGTCATGTTTGACTCTGTGCAACCCTGTGGAAAACTGTGCAGCCTGCCAGGCTCCTGTCCATGGGATTCTCTAGGCAAGAGTAGTAGAATGGGGTGCCTTCCCCTCTTCCTTGTTCTTGTATACTTATGCAAATACTTTTCTTCTGTAGTTCTTTTTTGAATTAGTTAACTGTATTAGCTTATGAACCAAATATAATTTCCTAACTGTTACCACAGTAAATTTTGACTCTCTTGTTTGGGTTTGGTGGGCAGGTGAAGAAATAAATCGAGAAGCCAAAAAAGCACGAAAAATAGGTGGCCTTACTGGTAGTAGTTCTGATGATAGTGGAAGTGAATCTGATGCCTCTGATAATGAAGAAAGTGACTATGAGAGCTCTAAAAACATGAGTTCTGGAGATGATGATGATTTTAACCCATTCAGAGATGAGTCTAGTGAGGATGATGAAGATGGTAAGTTCTTTAATATTTTAAATATAAACTAAAGGGTCCTTATTTCTGTATATTTGAAATGGGATATTGTACTAAAACCTTTTCCTGTAAAAATTATCAGACAGATTCTAATCTTTGCTTTGTGGGAGCTCCAAGCTTGTCTGTCTTCTGGCAGTTGAGCCCATTTATGAAAGTTCATGACGTCAATTTTGTTTAATTACGTTTAACCTCAAACCATGGCATTTACCTCATGGTGTATGGATGTACTAGACTGCCATAGTTGGTGGTGGTTTCCTTTGAAAATTCTGTACGTGTGTTAACAGATGATTTATGTCTTTCCTTAACTTTCAGATCCCTGGTTAATCAGAAAAGATCATAAGAAAAACAAAGATAAAAAAAAAAGGAAAAGTATAGATCCAGATTCTATTCAAAGTGCCTTATTAGCATCAGGTCTTGGATCAAAACGACCTAGTTTTTCTTCTACACCAGTTATTTCACCTGCTCCTAACAGTGCACCAGGTAACCACATGGATGTTTGCTTTGTCTGTGAAATGTACTTTCAAACAAAACAAATATTTAAACTGTGTACTGATTTTTAACACATATACTTTATCTAGCTAACAGTAACACCAACAGCAACAGTAGCCTTATAACAAGTCAGGATGCCGTGGAAAGGGCCCAACAGATGAAGAAAGACCTACTTGATAAACTAGAAAAATTAGCTGAAGACCTCCCTCCTAATACCCTGGATGAACTTATTGATGAACTTGGTGGCCCTGAAAATGTTGCTGAGGTAAATATGACTTGAACACGGTTGATTCTCTCCTGGGTAATTTTTTGTTGTTGTTTGCCACTTACAAACCCTTTAGAATGAGTAATACATTGTTTCCTCATAAAATTGTCTAATATCCTCTCTGAGATCCGAGAACCCTTGTTCTACTCTAGTTGTCATCCTAGAGCAAGTGAGTTCCTTCCCCTATGTCTTGAGTGTCTGCCCCAAGACTCAGATCTCTGTTAACTGCCCCTGTCACACAGCCTTTGCTGCCATTGCCACGTGTCGGTTTTCTCCACTGAATTTGGACTTTGAGAGCCAGGCTTTGTGTTGCAGTGTTTCCTCTCCCGCCGGCACGTGGCGTGGGAGAGGATGCACACTGCACATCGGCTTCCTTCTCCCTTTCACCTCCACCATGCTTCTCCAGTGGGAGTCCTGAACTTCCTGCACCATAGTCAGATAACCTTAATTGTAAGCAACATTGTTTGACTTTGCAGATGACTGGCCGCAAGGGGAGGGTTGTAAGCAATGATGATGGAAGCATATCTTATGAGTCAAGATCTGAACTTGATGTTCCTGTGGAAATACTAAATATTACAGAAAAACAAAGATTTATGGATGGAGATAAGGTATGTTTTTCTAGGATGCATTTTGGTGAAAAGAATTATGCCCATACATTTCAATTAATCTTTAGGTTTTTTTCTTTTAATATAAATCATGTATATTGAATGTTCTCTTTTTTTTAACTAATAGTAATTAACTGAACATTTTACATGTTTTCATTATTTTCTTGTAAGTTGAGTGCAGTAAGTATCATGCACGGAATAAGATGCAGCTCTTGATAGTTTTGGGGCCTTTTGAAGTCTTTAATCAGAATATTAATATATCATGTTCTTTCAGGTCATATTAGTGGTCATACATCTAATGCTTACTTGAGTGTCTGTAAGTTTGAATCTAGAGATATATTTAAGCATGTCTAGATTACTAGGATTCTTTAGTTTTGCTGTTTCTTATCTTGCTCTGCTATATTCTATTAGGATGATTTACTCTGAATGAATGTAGATTACACTTGCTTATTTAATGACTGCAGAGGTTGTGGTTGCCTTCAGAGGCCCTTCTGTATGCTCTTATTGTTAAGTAAACTTCATGAATTGTAAGAGTCTCAGATCAGTTCTTCCTCCATCTAGTTGGAATTGCTTATAAGCGTTTGCTGATGAGTTTGCTAAAAAATAGGTAGGTGTAACACTTCAGCCTCATTCCTTAATCTGAAAGGGGTAGAATAAAATCTTATATCTTTATCCACATTTTGCTTTGTATTAAAAAAAATTATTTTGCTTCTGCAAGTGGAAAATAGATGATAGTTATTACCATTATCAAAGTTATCTTTTAAGTGTATTTAAAGCTCTTGCTCCGGAGAAGGCAATGGCAACCCACTCCAGTACTCTTGCCTGGAGAATCCCATGGATAGAGGAGCCTGGTAGGCTACAGTCCATGGGGTCGCTAAGAGTCTGACATGACTGAGCGACTTCACTTTCACTTTTCACTTTTCGCTTTCATGCATTGGAAAAGGAAATGGCAACCCACTCCAGTATTCTTGCCTAGAGAATCCCAGGGACAGAGGAGCCTGTTGGGTTGCCATCTGTGGGGTTGCACAGAGTCTGACATGACTTAGCAGCAGCAGCAAAGCTCTTGTTACATATTTTAAAGATTGTAGGTAGAGGTATTATCAATTATTTTATGTATTTGTTTCATTAGTAATTTAGGCCCATGTCCAGTAGGAATTATGTGTTAGTTGGGATCAGGTTTGGCTGTTAAGTGACAGAAAACCCACTATCACAATGACTTAAAGTGGAAGTTCGTTTTTCTCATGTAGAAATTTTGTTAGGTAAAACAGCACTGGCATGACCCCTTGAAGACTAGGTCGCTTCTGTCTTGGTGCTTTATATGCAGACTTGCATTCCCAGGTTAACCTCCATATTCCATGACAGCTATTTCACATTCAGTCATTATGCCTCTGTGTTTCAGCTAGCAGAGAGGAAAAAAGAGGAAGACATATCTTCAATTAGGGACATTTCCTGGACGTTGTCCATGTGACCTGCTGGGTGGACTGTGCCCACATTTAGCTGTAAGGGAGACTGGAAATATAGTCTTGATTTTGAGTGTTCTTGTAACCATGCATAGCTAAAATGAAGGGTTCTATAATTTAAGGAGAATACGTAGTGGTGGATATTTTCCTGCTTGTCTTTGTGCAAAAGTGATCTTTTATTTTTTCTCTTTCCACTTGATACAGAATATTGCTATCATCTCAGAAGCTGCCAGCTCAGGTATTTCATTACAAGCGGACAGAAGAGCTAAAAATCAAAGGCGAAGAGTTCATATGACTCTGGAGTTACCATGGAGTGCTGATAGAGCAATTCAGCAATTTGGTAAGTCCTGCACTGAATTTCACTTCATTGGGGAAAATACTTCAATATTGGACATAATAAAACTTGACGCATGTGTCGGTTTTGGAGATACTTCGGTATCGCAGGTACCTTAAAGTATAGAGTACATAATGAATGTATTCCTTAGTCATAAAAGCTGTAAAAGACCTGCAGTAGGGCTTTCTTGCTTTATATTCAGTAGGGCTTTCTGGCTCCTTAGGAATATCCTTCTTGGAGACCTCTGGGGATGTACATTACCTTTGTCAGCAGTTGCCACTTGATGTCCTTTTCAACCACCAGTGGCTTGACTGAGGGCACATTGCTCCTCCCTTCCTCTCTATCTTCATGTCCCATGACTTAGCAATTTAAAAAAATAGAAAAGAAAAATTAAAGAATTTTTTTTTGAGAATCCAGAGCAGCTGTGCATCAGCAACATTGTGGTCAACCAAACTGGGGTAGCATTTAATAATGCGATTATCACTTAACAGTTTTATGGGAGTTGTTGTTCTCTTGCAATGAGGAGTGTTACTCTGAATACAAATGTTCAGGTCATTGTTTGCAGTTTTTTCCTTTTTGGGGAGTTGGGGTGATTCCATTCTTTACTTTTTCAGGATACCAGCTTACTATTAAGTGCTAGGAATAGATCTCAGAACACTAGTATCTAGCAAACACAGTGATTTTTTTTTTTTTTTAATGTCGTTACAGGACGAACTCATAGATCAAATCAAGTTACCGCTCCTGAATATGTCTTTCTGATTTCTGAATTGGCAGGAGAACAAAGATTTGCATCTATTGTTGCTAAAAGACTTGAGAGTTTGGTAAGTTTTTTAGTTACATAGGTATGTGTAAAAGATGGTGTATGTTACTTGTCTTCTCTGCCTTGATTGGAAATTTTATGTTTGGATAGGGCGCACTTACACATGGAGACAGAAGAGCAACAGAATCTAGAGATCTGAGCCGGTTCAACTTCGATAATAAGGTACATTTCAGCTCTCAGTATCCCTGAAAAATTGTGACAGTTTATGGTGTCTGTGAGGAACAGAATGGTCAAGTGGTTACTGTTTCAAACTTTTAAGTGCCTCCTCTTATGATTTTGTTGTAAAATCATGGCTTTCTGTAAGATGGAAAGCATTTAGGTCTTCGGTGATCAAATGTGCAGTATAATGATCTCTTTCCTGTGGGAAAAGAGGATTATAATAAATACTTGTGGATGAATCAAGTAGCAGTTCCCAGTAGTAAAGAAAGTTGTTTATTTATTGAATGCCTGCTATGTGCAAAGGTGTGAGTAAGGCACTAGGCCATGTAAAGTTTACATAAAGGTAATTGAGTCCTGCTGTTTTTTACTGTTTGGTACAATAGTAGTTTTTATAGCATTCATTTGGTCATGTAATTGAAGAGTATCCAAATGCTGAAACTGAAACTGGTTAAATGTCTTTGTTTTTTTATTGCAGTATGGAAGAAATGCTTTAGAAATTGTCATGAAATCCATTGTAAACCTCGATTCTCCTATGGTATCACCACCTCCAGACTATCCTGGAGAATTCTTTAAAGGTAACTTTTAAAAATAATCATAAAAAAGGAAAATTAGTACTGACAAGTCTCACCTGTTAGAAGGTACTAAAACCTATTCTAAGAGGTGCTGTTGCTTTTAGTTTTCTTTGGATGTAAAATGTATGAAATTTAGAAATTGATGGTTATCAGACACCTAAATTGACCTCTTATAATAAGCAGTAGATTTACTAAATTTCATTCAGGTAAAGTGACTTTACTCTTGAGTTTATTGCATGTTGTATAATTTTAGATTACTAGAAGAAAAATGGTTTTGTTAGATTAATTGAAGATGACTATGTCAAATAACTTTCTGCATTTAAGTACCTGGGTAAATCTGTGAAGGTTAGTGGGGAGTGTAAATATTGATAAAATTGGCCATATATTAACAGTTGTTAAAACTGGATAATGGGTATGTGTGGGTTCATAGAATATTCTCTTTTTACATTTGTGTATATTTGGAAATTTTTGTATTAAAGAAGTCCTAAATAGTGCTATAGTAATTCTTAGATGTATAGATTTTACCCCATTAACATTAGTAGTCTGAGACATTTCAGTAGTTCAGGAAACTATGAAAGTATTTTGGAGAATAAATAGATGTAAGATACTTGACATTATTAAGTTAGTATTTTTTTACTAGGAAGTCCTTTCCAAGAACTGGTGTTTACTGTTGGTAGTAGTCCATATTGACACAGCTGGCAGGGCTGTTTATAATCATTGATGGCATTTAACAAAACAAAAACTTATAAAACCTTAGCCCTGTTCTTTCTCTCCCTTTCCCTTTCCCTCTTTTTTCTTTTTGTCTGGTCATTGGAGGGATTGTCAAAATGACTCACCGATTTACTTCTAGTTCTGAAATAGTATATGTTATTTATTCACTGTCAGTAATGAAAACTAATCTGAAAGTGAATAATGAGCCTATACTCTCATTAAGTACCTGCCCACTTCCACTCTCATCTGGTAAGGTTACAAATGTTGACAATTTGAACAGGAGCAGCCTAACAAACCCTTGTCCATGTTTGTCTAAACACAGAGCTTTTTAAAAACATACTACTTGCAAAGTACTTTTCTCAGTATATCACAGACATATATCTCTTATAAGTCATTAGCTATAGCATGAACATATTTTTAACAGTTGTGTAATATTCTCCATGTAGCTTATATAACAGTTCTTCAGTTTTTCCTTTATTGATATTCAAGTAGTTTTAATTTTTTTTGCATCACAAAGTGCTGGAATTTTAATGGCTATTCTTCTATTCAGAAGAATTCCTTCTGTTCAGGTAATTTCTTCATAGAATGGGTTCCTAAAATGAGAATTTTTTGCATTGGAGCTCTTTGGCTACAGAGTTGTCATGTCACCTGCAGAATCTAAACATTTTAAGCATGTAGCAGTCTAGCTAATTAAATAAACATGTAAATAGGATATAATTATGTTTCCTGTTGACCCTTTTCTCTTTCTTAAACCCTTATTCAGTAAGTCTGGGTTGGAGCCTGGACACCAGTTTTCTTTTTGTTTTTTTGTTTGTTTTTTTTTTTTTTTACAAATCATCCTCTTAGTAACATAATTCAGAACATGTTGACCGTTATATTTGTTGCTTATCTTTTGCATCTCCTTGTCAATACTGATAGGTAATGTTTGGAAAGGAAACATGATTATTTCCTTATTTACACAGTTATTTAATCACTATCCTACTGTGTATTCAAAATTGATTCTGTGAGCAGAGCAGCTTTGAGAGAGCCTAGAATCTCCACTGCTGAAGATTGTTGTTGGAAAGATAAGACATCTTAGTGAAAACAGTATGTATAATGTGAAGTTAGAGTTCTAGGATTTTGAAGTGCCTAAAGATCTTTAGGGTCTGTGCGTTCCTTTTAATTCAGCTAATGGGAATTATGGAAGATATGTATGCTAAAACGTGATCTGGTTTAATTAGGTAACAGTTCATGGAGTCATTTGAGCTGTAACATTTTTTATAAATTTGTTTTATTTTAGATGTTCGACAAGGACTGATAGGAGTTGGCCTAATAAATGTAGAAGATCGTTCAGGAATTCTTACTCTAGATAAAGGTAATAATATGAGTTTCATATATGTACATAACTGTTGCTATATCATTATAGCCCATTTTGTTGTTTGTTTTTGTCAATTTGAAGGGGAAGTTTCAAGTCTGCTGGTCTGTCTCGCCGTACTTAGTGTTCACAAAGCATTCCTGCTACTATGTTTATTCAAAAAATTAGACCTCTATTCTTTTCTCTCTATGTATCAGCAGTTCTCAAACTAGGTTGCAGGTATGAGCAACTGTTGAGCTTTTTGAAAGTACTTAAACCAGGCCAGGAGCTCAGGCAGTGGTAATTTTCCAGAGCTCTAGGCCTAGCGTTCTACTTGTGCAGCAAAAGTTGAGCTTCACTGACTGTTGGCATTTAATAACTTTACAAGTTATGACTTAATGTTGGAAAGCATTCTTATGTGCTAAATTGTATTCATATTTTCAGTAAGTGAAGTTGAAGATGCAAAAATCTAATTTGGCAAACATCTTATGACCACATAGTATAGATGTATTAATAGCTAGAGTTAGAAGCAGTCAAAGTATAGGCCCTGTTCTGGAAACAGTACAAGAATTGTGAGGGAAAACTTTGGAGAAGAAAGTGAGACTTGAACTTCATCTCATTTGAAGTGAGATGAATAAACTTGTTAAATTGCAATTTGAATGCCTTACATCATTCATAAAATCTTGTCATTGCAGATTATAACAACATAGGAAAATTCTTAAACAGAATTTTGGGCATGGAAGTGCATCAACAGAATGCACTATTTCAGTATTTTGCGGACACACTTACTGCAGTTGTTCAAAATGCCAAAAAAAATGGGAGATACGATATGGGGATCTTAGGTAAGTTGGGAAAATTTTAAAATGTCATGTGTATTCCTGATAATTTTTTTTATACTTATATGTTGCTTTTTCTTATTCAAGATCTTGGTTCTGGAGATGAAAAAGTGAGGAAAAGTGATGTTAAGAAGTTTCTGACTCCAGGATATTCAACATCTGGCCATGTAGAATTATACACAGTAAGTCTGTAAAATGTGCACATTCAGATATAGTGTGCTTTTCTGATAGACCTCCTAAGAAGTGAGTTTAATTTAAATTTCATTACTATTTTTTTTATAGATAAGTGTGGAGAGGGGAATGTCCTGGGAGGAAGCTACCAAAATTTGGGCTGAGCTGACAGGACCAGATGATGGCTTTTATTTGTCATTGCAAGTAAGACTTGTTTCCTTTAAATGTTAATTGTTAAGATAATGTTTTCATTGCCAGCATTGTAATTATGTTTGCTTTGTACTGATTTTCCAACTGTGTTTAGCTTTCTCTATTATGATAATTTATCATTGTAAGTGTGATACATTTTAATAGTTTTTGAGGAGTATTATTAAATGCAAGTTTTAAATTATTACATATTTGAGGACTTCCCTGGCAGTCCAGTGGTTAAGACTTCATGTTTCCACTGCAGGGGGCATGGGTTCTATCCTTGGTCAAGAAACTGAGATTCTCCTTGCCACTCAGCATGGCCCCCCAAAATTGCATATTCTTAGTAAATTGAACTTTTTCCCCCATAATATAGTGAGTGACCTTCTTTAGTCATAATAATGCCTTATGTCTTTAAGATTCAGTTTTAAATTACTAATGTAACTACTGTCATCAGTTTAGTATTTGCATGTGGACAGAGCTAAGGGGAGAGAGAGTGTGTGTATACATAATTTACATTTAGACATACACATGTACACACACAGATGAGTGCATAATTTATTTGTCCTGATTAAAACTATGGAATTTTAGTTTCACCTTTTCTCTGATACTTTGGTCTTCTTGCTTCCACGCCAATAATCCTTGTGCTTCAGGACACACAGGATGATAAAATATTATGGGCACTCTACCTCAGTATTCCTGAAAATACTTTATAAAAAACTTATTTGCATATACCTTCCCCCATTCCATTTAAAAAATAGTTATACTATTTCTGCATGTCGGCATCTGACAATGATATGGTATACTCTTCTTTTAACCCTTAATTAATCTTAGTTCTATAGGTAATAACAGTTTTACCAGACATGAAGCTATTATTTCACATTTTCTTTTCTTGAATATCTTATTAAGATGCTACTATTTACTCTTCTGAGATAGAGTTGCTGTCAGAGTTTGATGGTGTTCTAATTTCCTTTCCCTTTTACATTTAATTGTTCTTTTGTGCCTATATGTATGAAGGATTATTTAAAGTTTGGTCATTTTATTAGAGTTTATCTTGTGTTAGTCATTCTTGGTCATTATTCTCAGGTAGGTGGTATGCTCTTTTAATATGCAGTTTTAGATCTTTATTTTAGAAAGTTTTTGAATTATTTTTATTTGTAAAATTTTTAGTATTTTCTTCCTTGAATTCCTCCATTACTAGGACTCCTCTTATCCACACTTTAGATCTTTACTTGCCTTTAATATTTATTTCCTTTTGAATTCTTTTTAATCTTTCTTTATTTCTTTTTCTTTAACAGCTTTATTGAGATGTAATTCACATACTGTACAGTTCACTCACTTAACTGTATAATTTAATGATACCTGGCATATTACAGAATTTTTTAAAGTTAGGGTGATATACATAACAAACTTGCCGTTTTATCTGTTTTAAAGTATACGATTTAGTGGCATTGATTATATTCATAGTGCTGTCTAGCCATCACCATTACACAACTACCCCAGCCTCTGGTAACCTTTCATCTCTTTTCTGTCTATAGATTTGCATATCTTGGTACCTCGTATAAATGGACTCATGCAATATATGACACTTACGTATGGCTTCTTTCACTCAGCACATTGTTTTCAAGGTTCATCCATGTTGTAACCTGTGTCAATTCTTTATTCCTTTTTGTGAGTCTTCTCTAACACCACAGTTCAAAAGCATTGGTTCTTCTGCGCTTAGCTTTCTTTATAGTCCAACTCTCACATCCATACATGACCACTGGAAAAACCATAGCCTTGACTAGACGGACCTTTGCTGGCAAAGTAATGTCTCTGCTTTTGAATATGCTGTCTAGGTTGGTCATAACTTTCCTTCCAAGGAGTAAGCGTCTTTTAATTTCATGGCTACAATCAACATCTGCAGTGATTTTGGAGCCCAGAAAAATAAAGTCTAACACTGTTTCCTTACCTATTTGCCATGAAGTGATGGGACCAGATGCCATGATCTTAGTTTTCTGAATGTTGAGCTTTAAGCCAACTTTTTCATTCTTCTCTTTCACTTTTAGCAAGAGGCTCTTTAGTTCTTCTTCACTTTCTGCCATAAGGGTGGTGTCATCTGCATATCTGAGGTTATTGATATTTCTCCCAGCAATCTTGATTCCAACTTGGGCTTCCTCCAGCCCAGCGTTTCTCATGATGTACTCTGCATATAAGTTAAATAAGTAGGGTTAGACTCTAAAGAAAGCTGAGCACAGAAGAATTGATGCTTTTGAACTGTGGTGTTGGAGAAAACTCTTTAGAGTCCCTTGGACTGCAAGGAGATCCAACCAGTCCAACCTAAAGGAGATCAGTCCTAGGTGTTCATTGGAAGGACTGATGTTGAAGCTGAAACTCCATTACTTTGGCCACCTGATTCGAAGAGCTGACTCATTTGAAAAGACCCTGATGCTGGGAAAGATTGAGGGCAGGAGGAGAAGGGGACGACAGAGGATGAGATGGTTGGATGGCATCACTGACTCAATGGACATGGGTTTGGGTGAACTCCGGGAGTTGGTGATGGACAGGGAGGCCTGGTGTGCTGCGATTCATGGGGTCGCAGAGTCAGACATGACTGAGCGACTGAACTGAACTCCTTTGTATGTATATAGCACTTTTGCTTATTTGCAAACATTTATGGAACGACAAACTCTAAATGAAGACCTGGTTCAAGAAGTAACTGTGTGAAGGAGACCAATTATGATGATGCCACAGGCAGGGTAAAACTGTAAATAAGCTGTCTAGAGTACGAATCCTGAACTTTTTATGAGAGGGGTCAGATAGTCAGTATTGTAAATCTTGACAGGGCATGTATCATCTCTGCTGACTCTTCTTTGTGAATTTTTTTCCCTTTTTTTCTAAGATACTTCCTCCCTCCCTTCCTTAAACTGTTCTTAAGCATAAGATCAGGCCAGATTTTGTCCATAAGCCTGGTTTATGGTCCCTAACTCAGTAGCAAAGCTTTCAAACTGGATTTGGTTCTGGGGGTTGGGGAGGGAGGGGTGTGTGTGTAAATCTTATGATTCTCGTGAGGTTATACAGAGTAATACATAGGGATTTTTTGTACATGAGTTTTCCCAGTGGTAGCATTTTATACAACTATAGTACAATATCACAATGAAGATATTGATACAGTTCACCAGATTTTATTTAAATTTCTCTAAGGCCTTGGATCGGATTTTGATTGGTTCATATAGGATATTGGTTATTGTCTTTCATTTGAAATTATTGCCAGAATTGAAGCACTGGTATATTTTGTTGAAAATGCTGATCCTTACCATTTTCCCTGGAGTGAAAGGATGTGGTAACGTTGCCCTTTGTTACTGTCTGCATGGGCTCAGACAGCTGGATATGAGGAGTGAGGGCCTTCAAAGAGACATCTGAGATTTCCCTGGTGGTCAGTGGTTGAGATTACACACTTCGAATGCAGGGGGCGTGGATTCCATCCCTAGTCAGGGTACCTAAGATCGTGCACACTGGGGTGAAGCCAGAAAGTTAAAGAGGAGGCATTCTTCCAGGAAAGCATAGCCTATTTCTTTGAACCTCCTCAGCAGTAAGCACATATGACTTAGAATTTGTTTAATGTGTGTTGACATTAGGAAAGCCATGTCAGAATCATTGACACAATTTTAAAAATAATGTTTATTTATTTATTTTTGGCTGTGCTGGGTCTTCATTGCTGCTTGTGGGCTTTCTCTGGTTGTAGCGAGCAGGGCTCTTCATTGAGGAGCAGAGGCTCTAGGCATTGAGGCAGTAGATTTGGTTGGAAGGACCTAGTTGTTCCTTAGCATATGGGATCTTCCCGGACCAAGGATAGAACCCACGTTCCCTGCATTGGCAGGCAGATTCCTATCTACTGTACCACCAGAAAAGTCCTCAAAATCACTTCCTCTGTAGCATGATGCTTATTTTATAACCATAATAATTATCACTGTCAAGGTAGATCACATTGTTATATGCTTTAAACATCGCCTTAAAGAATAATTAGAGTATTTCACATCAGCTGATAGGTGAGGTGAAGTCGCTCAGTCGTGTCCGACTTTTTGCGACCCCGTGGACTGTAGCCTACCAGGGTCCTCCGTCCATGGGATTCTCCAGGCAAGAATACTGGAGTGGGTTGCCATTTCCTTCTCCAGGGGATCTTCCCGACCCAGGGATCGAACCCAGGTCTCCCACGTTGGAGGCAGACGCTTTAACCTCTGAGCCATCAGCTGATAAAAGATTTTTAAATGTACTTTTCACTCAACTGGTGTTTCATAGACTTCACAGTAATTATATAAACAGTGTTTCAAATCATGTGAACAAGTAAAAGACAAAGAATCTTTAATATCCACAAAAGATAAAATACTGAGTCATTTTATCCATTTAAGAATTATCTTAATATAAAAAGTTAGTAGCTTAGCAAACTATTTTGTAGAAAAGGAAGTCTTAGTTGCTCAACTGTGTCCAACTCCTTGTGACCCAGTGGACTATAACCCATAACCCACCAGGCTCCTCTGTCCATGAAATTCTCCAGGCAAGAACACTGGAGTGGGCTGACATTCCCTTTTCCAGAGGATCTTCCCTACCCAGGGATCGAACATGGGTTTCCTGCATTGCAGGTAGAGTCTTTATAGTCTGAGCCACCAGGGAAACCCTGTAGAGGAGGGCTTTTTTGTAGAGGAGCTGGGAAGATACCTTTCAAACTTTTCCTTTTCCTTCAATTTGGCTCCAGAGACTCTTGCTTTGAAATTGTTCACCATTATTTAGAACAGATACTAATTTCCCAACCTTATATTTCCTTGAGTTAAATGGTGCTTTTTACAACTCCTTTGTCTTAGAATTTCTCTCATAAAGTCCAACTTTTAAAAATTAAAAAAAAAAAAACACAAAACAGAAACACCAAGTTCCATTGTTTGTCTAATGCATCCTTTTCTTCCACTTCTGCATCATATTGTGTATTATTTGTTCAACATTGGCTTTCTCCTATTACAGCATTACTGTCTACAGATCAATTTGTGCTATTTCATGTGGTATTTCACCCTCACAAACTGTAGGCTTAAAATTAGATGAATTCAGATTACTGTGAATGATCAAAATTGTTTTCTTGAAGGTTATATTTCATTGTAACTTGAAGGAGAGTAACATACCTTAGAATTATTTCCCATGAAAACCCTTCCTCCCGCTACTTAGATTCCTCTGTCACATCTCTGAGCCTGTCTAGGCTCTGAGTCCAGTGTCATGGACTAGAAGAAGCAAACTTTTATCCATTGGACATTGTGCTTTAAGTCTTATTGTACACAGTTTTCTAAACAATATCTTGACCTTCAGCCTGCCTCAAAGTTAAGGCCTTCACCTTGTTTAACTCGATTACACAGCAGTGTTATCCTTTTTTTCACATTTCTGTATTTACCTACACATCTGGCATTATAGGCTTACCTGGTGGCTCAGAGGGTAGAGCATCTGTCTGCAGTTCAGGGGACCCGGGTTTGATCCCTGGGTTGGGAAGATCCCCTGGAGAAGGAAATGGCAGCCCACTCCAGTACTCTTACCTGGAAAATCCATGGACGGCGGAGCCTGGTAGGCTACGTAGTCCATGGGATCCCAAGGAGTGGGACACAACTGAGCGACTTCACTTTCACTTTCTTTCACTTTGGCATTATAATCTTTCAAAGGATAAGATTTGCTGATGTGATGGTACAAAAAGCAAGCCTGTCTGAAAATGTACAATGTTGACTATATATTTTCTCACCATTTTTTTTTAATAGATAAGAAACAACAAGAAAACTGCCATCTTAGTTAAAGAAGTGAACCCTAAAAAGAAGCTTTTCTTAGTTTATAGACCAAATACCGGGAAACAGCTCAAATTAGAAATTTATGCTGATCTAAAAAAGAAATATAAGAAGGTATTTTTCCATTTGTACATGATGTTATATATGAATACTTTTTCATAATGTATTAAAAGTATGTTTATGTTTATATGTGAATTTTTTTGGTCAGTTTTCCTATTTGATTGCTGGAATATGGTTTTCAGGAAAAGTTTTTAACTTTTAAAAAGTCATGTTAAATTAATATCCCAGTCTTAATGTTATCAACCATTAGGAAAATTATGATTATTTGAGGCAGCTTATGTTGTCAAAAAAGGAAGCTTTAACAATGCTGACTACAAAAATTAGAATTTTTTAAATGAAAGCAAGATGTACAAGATTAAAATACCTTCCCACCAATTCTTGCTTTTATTGTGAACTGCTGCGTTTACATTTTGCAGTGATTTCTAGAAAAATAGTGAATGCCTGTCGTTTCTAACTTTACTATGTAATTTTTTTTGTTGTTAGCATTACCTTATATTACTATTATTCCTAGCCATTTTCCACTTGAAAACAGTGTGTAATTGTTAGCTATTTGAAATACTCATTACACAGGGAAGCCCTCATGGGAGAGCTTTAGCATTCAGATGCAAGCAGTATCAAGGGCCAGGTTCTCTATGCAAAGATGATTTTAAGTTGACTTCAGAGATCAAATTAGGCAACTAGTGTGTGTTACAGTGGAATTTTCATCTTCTTTTCACAGGTAGTCTCAGACGATGCTGTGGTCCACTGGTTAGATCAGTATAATTCATCTGCAGATACTTGTACTCATGCTTATTGGTTAGTATTTTTGTTTTTCTCACCATTTATTCTATTTGTCAAGGTTTAATTTAAATACCTCTTTACTCTTTGGCAGTCTGTCCCTGTAAGTACATGGGCAGTTATCAGTTGCTTGTTGTTTCTTCAGGCAAAGGTACACAGTGGAAGTCTCTGACCACACACTGTTTACATCTCCCCTTTGCTATTCATGGATGTTTCCTTATTTCCAACGGACTATCGTCTGCCTGCAGGGGCTTGGGGTTGAGACTTAGCTTTTTCTTTCTACTTCTCTCTTCATTTCCTTCCTTCCTTTTTTTCTTACATTCTCCCAACCCCGCCCAAGTTTTATTGGTGTCTCGAGTCAGTTTTATTTTTAAGGCTAAGTAACATCTAGGAAACCACAGAGATGCCTCAAGTAGCTAACAGCAGTAGAAAACTTGACTATTGAGCCCTGGAACCGATCCTGCTGTGCTGCTAGGCTAGCCAGAGGTGTTGTCAAGTCATTACGTTCATTTCAGGGCATTGATAATGGAATATCTTGGCCCACTTTATGAAAAGGGACTCAAGATTTAGATGAATTTTAGCCAGGTTTTTATTTAGACACATGTAAGTAGATAGCTTTGCTGTAGATAAGCAAGGTTTTGTTTTGTTTTGCTGAGGCCTTTTTCACTTATCTGATCTAGAACCATATATTTGTCCTTTAATACTGTAGAAATGACTGGCGGAAATATCTTATAAACTGGCATTAGTCCAGTAAACAAACATATTAAAATGACACATGCAAAATGGCTATCAAAACCGATATATCAGCCCTTTTATAGGGAGCCAGACCCCAGAAATAACTGTAATTTTAAAATCAGTAGTGATACCTTAAGTTGGACAGGATAATCCAATATGTGAAAAGAATTGCAGGCTCTGAAACTGTCACTTAAGGTAAATGATACGGCAGTTTCCATTTGAAATTCAGTAGGTGTGAGCCTGGTGTGTGTGTATGTTCATATATATATATATATTTTTTTTTAATCTGTTCTAGGCGTGGCAACTGCAAAAAAGCAAGCTTGGGATTAGTTTGTGAAATAGGTCTTCGTTGCCGCACATACTATGTATTATGTGGCTCAGTACTGAGTGTCTGGACAAAAGTTGAGGGTGTTCTTGCGTCTGTCAGTGGCACAAATGTGAAAATGCAGATAGTTCGCCTAAGAACAGAGGATGGACAACGGATTGTAGGTGAGTCTTTTTTTTCCCTCTGATTTGAGCTGTGAGAATAAAGAAAATTAGATCCTTGTTTTTTTTATTTTGCTTCATAAGATCTTAGAATCTGTGTATTCCAGTGCTGGGGTAAAGTTTCCTTTCTGTGATGTTCTTAAAAGGATGAACAGAAGTTGAGCTTTTGGATGTCTGTAGTTGGTTGTGGCTGAGGTTCTGATGTTGTGCTTCTGTGCTGCCCGTGGCGCTCTTGCTCATTCCTTCCCTCCCTGTTGACCTCTGTGCAGCCTCTCTGGTATGAAGACAGGGATTCTCTGACATTTGTCTGTTTGTGTTCAGGCCACGTGAGACTATGGAACTCAAAGCCACTGTGCACAGAGGCTGGACTGAAGTCATGCAGGAGCAAGGGAGACCAGGCTGGCCACTCCCACCAATCCCTCAGTGACAGGCTTCACTTCACAGCAGTCCACCCAGTTACTGTGCTTGCCTTGTCACGTGCTCTTTGTTTCTTTTGCAACAACCTTTCTCTGTATCATGGGTTGCCTGCGGGCCAGAGTCAGTCCATGAGCATTTTTTTGATCCTCAAGTATTTTTGGTTGCCAGATTTCAGTTGAATTAGTTGCCACCTTTTAAAAAATCAAAAGAATGGGTTTCTGTCTTCTGTTTTTTTTTTTAAAGATTATACTACAGAGAAGCCTGGAGTGTTGAGCCCCTGTTCCCACATGAGAGAAGTTCAGATTCCCTTATACAGGATGTATACACTGTCCAGTTTGCTGACTTCCACACTCTTCCACTTAGAAGTTAGTGTTTCAGTGTGCATTTGAATTTGTAGCCACTATTTGGAGTCTCTCTGGTACATTATTAGTACATACCAAAGAAGGTGGTGCTTGTGTGCGTTTCTAGACTGTAAAGATAGTGGCTAGGAAGATCCTGTATCTGACTCTCTCCTGCCTCAGCAGGTAGGTGGTATTGCCCTAGACACATGAATGTGCTCAGGCATTTGTGGGTAATACTGCTGAGGGATCAGGCTGCTTCTGAAGGGGCCAGTTCAGTTATTTAGTATTCATTTAGTTTGTGTATGGAATCTTGTTCATTGACTTAATATTATAACATCATTTGGGATTTTCTGTGAAGCTGTAAAATACAGTATGAGTTCTCCTGGATGCAACCTTTATAAATTGTTTTCTCCTTGCAGGTTTGATCATTCCTGCAAATTGTGTGTCTCCTCTTATAAATCTCCTTTCAACTTCAGACCAGTCTCAACAGCTTGCAGTCCAGCAGAAACAGCTCTGGCAGCAGCGTCACCCCCAGAGCATTGCCAGCTTGAGCAGCACATAAGAACAGACAGGTTTCAACATGGATGTATCTGAAATGCTGTTGAAGCATATCATTTGCATAAAAATCAGGGACAGTTTCCAAAGAATTATAATTTTTTTTCAGTTGTGCTCTCTCTAGTTAATTTTCTTGGGAATAAGGACAAACCTGGAATAGATAGCAAAACTGAAAATCAGCAGTGCCGACAGTGGTACATCTGTCTTTCCTTGTGCTTTTCCCATGGTACTTACCGTATGCTTTTACTTTGGGTGAGCAGAGGGGTATGTGTGTGTATGTGTCAGTCTGTTTGTTTGTTTGTGAGTTTGTTAAAAGCTGCGAACCATAATTGGTTTAAAAATGCTTGGAACTTCCCAAACTGGCTTTACTTTTATGTTATACAGTGCTCAGGGTTAACGCAGTACATCCATGCCATTGCTGTGGGACTTATCCCCGGATGCATGTGTTTTGAGTCTATAAATAGAGAAAATATATATTGGTTTCTTTTACCAACTTATTAAAACAATAGGTTTATTAAAGCATGAAATGAAAGGTTGCATATCATGCATTCAGGTTCTTTTCTAGTTTTTGTTCTGACAGTGCATGTCTTTGAAAGCATGCGTAAACAAGATTAACACAGAAGTCAAGTAACAGAGCGAAACATTTGTAGATGTACAGCATTGGTTATTGCATTTTTATAGTGTTTATACCTGGGTATTGCTTCAAACCCTGCAAAATCTCCTCCTCCCCTTCTTCCTGCCCCAGGTTTCTTGTCGAGGTGATGAATACACACATTTTTTTGGTGATAAAACTCTTAAAAGTTAATTTTAATGTATTAATGGCATTCCTAATGTGTGCTGCAAAGAAGGCTACAAGCCTGTTTTTTCTTAAAGTTACATCTTTCTTAACTTAAAGATAGTTGTAGAAAGGAGTACAGATTGGCTTCTGTCTTGCAAACAATCTTTTTTTTTAACTTCATTATCTTAATTTGCTTTGTCACTGTTAAAAATGAAAACTTTGTACTTGAGTTGTAAACTAGACAATGAGGAAACACTTGAGGCTTCTGCTGTATGTTTATTTCTTGTTGTTATTGTTGTTACCCAGTAACTTGAATATTGTTTAACGTGTTGTAAGACATTGTAGAGTTTATCTCAAGCTGTTAAAAATGGTAATGTACAAATGTGAATAGACACTTATCTATAATATGGGTAAGTTTTGTTTCGCCTATAATAGATGTTTATAAAAACAAGTGAGGGGAGAATTGGTCTTTTTGTTTCCTTTTTTTTTCCCCTTTACTTTTTTTGCTTGCACAGGTTGCACTATTGAGAAACCGAGATTGTATAAACCTGGTCAAAAGCTGCAAGATACCACGATCTTGTAGATGTCAAATAAAAAGTTATTATACTAACCCGAAGTGGACTCTTGTTTAGGCCCTCACCACCTGCAGAAGTAGCCTGTGATGGAAACGCTGCAGAACTCGGCCTGTTGCTCAACATTCCAGGTAGCCTTAGATTTTGGCTTCAAACCCACCCCACAAAATCAAAGGGGTGAAATAATAGTGCTTTCAAATGTTCTGCAAGTTGAACTGTTCTCCTTTGTTCCTTTCTAAACTTCTTGCAGGATCTGGTGAGATGTATGTTCAGTGATGGGTAAGCTAGAGCTGTCATCCTCTTGTGTTTCTACAAGCCTGAGTTTACTTAGGTCACGTTCACCATAATTTTTCTTTCTTTGGATGTATTTATTCTTGATGCCTAAAAGAACAAATTGAGAATAATTTCAGTTCTCTGGCATATTTTGCCCAGTGGATGCAACTTTTATCCTCAGTCTTTCCTTATATCTCAGGCAGTGATCCATGTGAATATCAACCAGTGTCCCTTGTTAGGGCCACTAGACCCAGCTGGCAGCCAGGAGCAGAGTTGTCCACCTGCACCAAAACTTCCCACTTAGTTCTGTTTTTAAATCGGGAGCCTAGTCTGCTTCCATCAGCACCCCAAGGGAGATAGAACTGTGGAGAGGAAGCCTAACCAACCTGCTCCCTCCAGTGAGAATGGCAGGGTTATGGAAGAGAGACTGTCTCTCGTAGGCTTAGCCCAACTTTGCCTCTTTTGTGTGTGCGGGCATCTTTTTTTTTTTAAAGCAGGTTATGTTTTTTTCCAAGCAGCTTCAGTATGAGGATTCTTTAATATGAAATTAATTGACCCTCACAATTCACAATGTAACGTTTGCTCTTGGAATAGCTATCTTGTTACAGAGGGGGATGTGTATGTCCTGTACTTTGTAGAACAGCTTTGTTTTGCATTTTTTAAAAAGGTCCAGAAATAAGTCCTGTGAAAACTCTCAGAGTAGACCTCGGAAAGGCAGCCGTGTAAACGGATGGGGAGCTGAGGTGCCGGCTGCCCACGCTCATGGTGGTGTGGTGTGCATGTGAGCCCTCGGGGCCTCTGCCCATGCTCCTCTCTGGAGGTGAACAGACGACCTTTACACTGTGCCCTTATCCAAGTCAGCAAGTTTTAGGTTGGTCAACATGGGGAAACCCAGCATTCAACGTCCTCCTCTGTCAAAAAAAATCAAGTCTCAAACGAGAGCTAACTTCTGTAAAACAGGTCTTGTATTTCAGGATCTGAATGCCATGTCTGAACCCAAGGACCTTGTTGAACTGTATGTGAGTCCATTTGGCCTCTGTAATGCCTTTTCTCCCTTTTTAGCAATATGGCTCTGAGCACAAAGATCGGGTTATGAATCATGTTTGTGTTTTCAGAGTTTACAGTACCGATTGTGCTGAAAACCACTTTCCCAGTCCAGAGCTGCTCAGATGGTGTTGGGGGAGGTTAGTGTTCCCCTGATCTAGCATCCTCCATACCACAAGGTCTCTAGCTGCAGTTTAGTGGGATTATCCAGATATGTATCAATGATACAAATTCCTAAAAGTATTAATAAGGCATTTTTAAACACAACTTGATGAAAAAGTAAATATCTTAAGCAATTTTCCCTTTCTGCTGCTAAATTGCCGCTACAACTCTTCAGTATCTTTTCTTCACATCTGTATATAAGTTAGCAAGAACCTGCATCCAAAGCAATGTAGGAGTGTGTGTATGTATATATATATTTATTCCAATCCAGTTAGCACTTCAGAAACCTTTTTGAGTTGCAACAGTAAAACCTTTTAGTTTTATCTTGCTTCATCTGTAAAGGTAAAAGTTCTAGATTACCAAACTCCAAGGAAATATTAATGTTTTAGAGGCATAATTTTCTGGCTGTACCCCCTGGGGCATTCATTTGCTAATCTCTGTGTGATGCTATCAGAACAACTTCTAACAGGGATGACAACCAAGGGTACCAGGATGGCACTTAGAGTTGTATAATGGGAACCTTTCCCTCATTCCCCTCCACTTTCCAAGGAGGGGGAAGAAAAGCGATTGATTAGAAATGGTTGATGCATCTCAATTGATGAAAGTAGGAACAGAGGAAAAGTATTTTTCCCTTGGGTCCTTTTCTTGATTAGATGTTAAAAGGAAAGTCCCTACCCAATTACTCTCTTAAAAAATGTACCTGAATGGCATTCAAGTTTCTACAAATGGTGTTACATAAAGAGGCGCTGTGAAACTGGTACCTGGCTAACAGATGTTTGGTGAATGCAGGCACCCCAGAGGTGGTGGGCATTGGTTGACCATCCTTCCTATATCTGAGGTCTAATACCACACCCGGGTGCATGCACTGTGCACGCCTTGCTGCTGGGATATGCAGCAGGCAGTCCATGTTGTGGCTACAGCTGTGAGCAAAAACCATTTGTAAAAAGTCCTTGTTGGATGCCAATTGTCTAATACAAGGCAGTGCGTTTTAAGGGCATATAAGTAAAGGAAACACATTTAGATACCTGCAACTCTAGCTAGCTAGTAATTTTTTTCTGAGTACTTGAGGTGAAATCCAAAACCCACCTTCTAATCTTACGCTGTACTTATATATATGTACATAATGTGTATATATAGAAATGGTGAGTTCTTTTGAATTCTGAATGTAAATATTTCTTGTAAATTGGGACCCCACCCACTTGTTTGTCTCTTATCCCTCCTCCAATTCTATTTATTCTTCTCTTGGTTTCCCATAGGGGGCTTCTTATAATATTTTTTTTTCTTTTTTGCTCTAGAAACATATGAAAAACTTAGTTGAATTTGTTCATGTATTTTAGAATTCGGTTTTGCATCTTTACTATAGAATTCCTGTGTCTGTTTTGTGTTAATATTTTTCAACATGCCTGATTGTGTTTTGCATTTTTATTACAAATTTTTTACTGTGTGCAATGCATTGTATTGGGGGAATGTACTTGAGTGCAATTTCTGATACTGTCATTATATGACTAGTTATGCTCATTTATGTTGCTCTTTGGAAGCTATAGTGAGCCTGTTTTCACCTGAAAAAATTTCTTCCCAAGACTTCCTTTAAGCTCCTCTAACTTCTTCAGTGCATTTGGGATTAAACTCAATTCTTCAGTAAACCTGACTTGCTTCTACCATTGCAATTTTTCAGGCCTGCACCACATCCTTCATCTTTGTGGCTTTCCAGTCAAGAGGAAAATCTTGTAGATCTGAACAGTGATGTATGGGCTGCTGCTGCTGCAAATTTTCTGTTTCTTAAAGAAGTTGAGCTTGTCCTTTTAGCCTTCAAATAATAATCGGAAACTTACTTTCCAGTGAGCATGGGTGATCTGCTTCTGTCCCACCAGTTAAGGGGCGGAGACAGGCCCGGTACGTGCTGGTGTCCGTCGTACCGGCAAGTTAGAGAACGTACTTCCAGGGACAGTTGTCCTCCTGAGTAGAGCAGCACAGCTGCTTATGCAGGCTTCTTCAAGGGCTGATGCTGTGTGTTAACTGTGGAGGGGACAGGCTTGTGGGATCCCTTGAGCTGTCCCACCACCAGCAAGCTGTTGAGTTGATCTTGACTAGATTGGCTGTAAACCTAGGAGCGGAGAGGGCTGAAGGCACTCTTTAACAATTGGATTAGTGTTGCCAGGAGGGCCCACCCAGGAGTGGCTCACAGACGTGTTGGTAATCATTACCACCACTGTGGTAACAGGCAAACACTGTGTTTCTATCTACAGATTCTGCACTTTTAAGAAAATAGTCCTCAGTGACTTTCAGCAAAGACACCACAAGCGTTTCTTGGGCCTTTCCTTCATGTACACGTTTCATTTGTTGCTCTGAGCTTGGTAGACTTTTAGAAGTTGTCTATATTTAGGTGAGTCTTGGGAACCTAGTGTGTTTTGAAAGAGGGGCTGTCAGAGGTGAGCTCCTCTGTCAGAGGCTTTTCTTCTCTGACTCCTGGGAAGCAGTTGAACCACATGGTTTGCAGCAGCAGCTGTCAGGCTGAGGCCACACCCTTGTAGTGCAGAGTCGAGCAAGTGGTGCCACCTGGGACGTAGGCTGTCTTCCATACTTGCAGGTCAAGCCTCCTTGGGGCTGAGGGTCAGTCTGCAGGCTCCTTATTGAGAACTCCCTCACCTTTCCACCCATGCCCTCATCCTGAGGGCCTTTCTTGCTATGGCAGTATTTTTGGCACTGAAGAGGATAAAGAAGCTTGAGTCTTCTTTCTGACTTCCACTTTACGGGGCAGAGAGCTTGTATTTTCTACGTAGCACATTGCAGTCTCGCCGCCATCAGAAAAAAAAAAATCATCCTGTTCATGGTTTATACTGAATTTGCAAACTACTGATATTATTTTTCAATAACCACTTGTATCTACCATCAACCATGAGAGGTGGGAAGAGGTACGCTGTATCTCTGCAATAAAACTTTTGCCAGGTTCTACCTCCCGCTGAGCAAAGGATACTTTTGTACTTAGGCATAGATCTTCCTCCTTTACTAATCTGACATGGTGCATCTTGAGACAACATGTGATGGAATCCAAAGACAATTTGAAACAAAGGTGGATGTAAAACTCTTTCAGTTGTTTCTGTTGTGTTCTTTTTTACAATCTCTCTTTTTATATTGCTACTCTGTTTTGAATGTCCGTCAGTGTATGAAGGGTACGCACTGTTCTGATGATACTGCACTGCTTCTTCAGCCTTCTGTGGTGATACAGTACCAAGTGTCCAGAAACAATTGTTCTAACCATTTTGATTTGTAACTTAAAAAAAAAAAATTGGGTCTCATGCAATAAAAAAATGTATTGGCTGCATTTAGCAAGGTTTATACCCTTGCAAGTAAAAACGATCAACCATGAAGCCTAACAAAATTCTGTATTTAGTTTTTTGTTGTTGTGTTTTCTGATTTTTGTTTCTCTTTTTTTTTTTTTTTTCTTTTTTTGTAAGATTCTTAAATAAATTAAACTGGCTAATATACTGCTTTTATCGGTGTGTTTTCTTTGACTGGGCTCTTGAGTACCTGTTGGGGCTGTGTCAGGGCTCACCACGCTGACCTAGAGAGCGTCTTTCCATTGAGGGCTTGGACTTTTTATTGGCTTTGTATTTAAAAAGAATTCTAGAAGACTTCTTATGATGAGGATAAAAAGCAACCCAGCGCTTGTTAGAGCACAAAAAATGGCTGCGCCGCTGTAGAGCTTCAGTGAGTTGGCACTGGGTGCCTGGGCTGGGGGGCTCAGATCACAGGTGTCCTCTGCAAGGTGCCACGGTGTTGGAGAACTTGGGGATATGAGGCTTGAAAATTCATTCCTGCTGCTGCACAGCCATCCAGTCCGTGAGTCTGAGATTAGAGCTCTGCTGATGAAAAACAAAACGGAAACTACTGCAGATAGCTTAGCGTGTGCCAGTAACTGTGGGTGCTTTCCATTGTCCTCACTCCTCTGCTAGTTCTCAGATGAAAAGCTTTTCTATTTCTAAGGCTTGTGGAATTGGTGCCTGTATTTCATATTTCTTCACTAAGTATTTAATAAGCCACTGCTCTGTGTCTAGCATCAGGTCACATGGCGCTCTCTGGTAGGGATTCTTCATGGGTAGTTATTCTCATGTCAGAGACAGCAAATAAGCAATTAGGTGAAGGTTCTGGTGGCCATGGGAGCTAGGAAGGAGACATCAGGAATGCCGGGTGTGGGGGGTGTGGTAAAATGGAGAGGAGGTGAGCCACTATCCACTGGCACCAGACTGCTTCATGGAGCCTGTGGTGGACAGAGACGGGGAGGGTGGTGAGCTCGGGGGCTCTTGGATGGTGAAATGATTGGCCGAGAGATCCAGTCAGATCCTTGCACTGGGCACGGGAAGGCAGAGAATTGGGCGATGAACAGGAGAGAAGATACTACAGGACACCCAGAATGGTGAGTAGATCCCTGTGTCGTGTGTGTGTGTGCGTGTGTGTGTGCGTGTGTGTGTCTTTAAGCCTCCCTGCCTCTATTCACCTCTATGCCATGTGAGAGCTGGCACTCACTTCACAGATGAGATGGGCACAGAGGTTGGAGAACTGCAGGGGTAGTCTGGACCAGGGGTCCATGCCACTCACTCGTTCTGTAGATGTGGACAAAGGTATTTTTAAAAAAACATTAAAAAAAATTATTAAGTCTGGCTTGTTGGCGAGTCCTCTTTGTGGGCTTTGAAATGCTTGAGAGCATCATGTTCAATTTGTAGCTTGAAATGCTTAAGGGAATTTAATCAAATTTGTAAATGTTGTTCATCTTTAGGGGAATTCAGCCTGCCAAACACATGAGATAACTGAGCATTAATTGAAGAACAAATGAAAGGGAGTGTTTTACATTTTAACTGAAATCTCACAAAAATATTTATAAATTGAGTGTCAAGATGTAAAGAAAACTTGTTCTTAAATGGATAACCTTAATACATTGAGTATTAATGTGAATAAGAAGAAATGGGAGGCCAGCCTGCGTGGAGAGTCTCTGCCGTCCTCACTGAGTTTTCCCGTTAATGGTTCCAATGTGCTTTGACTTTATTCCCTTCAGGGATTCGTCTATAATCTGGGTCTGCTTTCTGCCTCACATGCTGCTGCCCTGGGCCTCCACACTGTGGACCTTTGGGCCAGTCCATTCTTGGTGGGGCCAGGGAGAGGCAGGGGCTGTCCTGTGCGTCGTGTGGTGTTGAGCAGCACCCTTGTTGCCTACCCGCTAGATACCAGTCACACACGCTGCGTGCCCTGCACCCTGCCAACAGTGAAAACCCACAGTGTCTCCAGACGTGGCCTCTTGATGGGAAAAACTGCCTCTAAGCAAGTTGGTCACACACAGGCCAAGGCTGGTGTCTGATCTGTCTGCACGCACATTTGTGTTTTATAGAGGACAAGGCCCGTGAACAAGGGGGCAACACCCTTGAGATAATGGAAAATACAAATGTTAACAGGCTAGGGGGTTTGGAGTATGTACGATACGATTTCCATAAGTATGAATATTTATCAGCTAGTCATTTGAGAGCATGATGTAAAGAAGCCATCTGTGAAGGCCTTTATGGAGAGAAAGGAGGCTAAAAGAAATGTGCAAAATGTTTATTTTTAGAGCCCAACTCTCAGCAAGTTGGCTCTGTCCTCCGAAAGCTGCCCACTCTGGGCGTCAAGTGCATCTTTGGGTTAGGAGAGGCGAGGGCCACACTGCCGGTTCCAAGCTACCATCCCTTTAGGAATCACCACAAGGTAGCGTGCAAAGGTAAGACAGCGAGGTGAACATTAAATTAGTCTGGAATACTTAATTTTTGTGTTTGTGATTGGTTGTTTACTTGAATAAGTAACGCCAGCACCTGACAGAAGTCAACAGGCAGATGAGAACGCACACTGAACATTCTCTCTGCTCCTCCCTCTTGGCCCTCATTCTCCTTCCCAAGGCAGTCATTCTTGCCAGTTTCTTCACTATCCTTTCTTGGGGAACTTGAGAGGGTAAATTTTTGAGTATCACAAAAAATGCTCTAGCTTCTGTTGTTTATCTGTGGTTGTAGGCAAGATTCATTCTCACAAAGATGGATGTGCAATTACTGGAGAAAGGCAAACTAGAATAAATTATTACTTGTAGAAAATAGAGACATTCATGAACCTTCAGTAGAAAGTCAAGTGTTCTGTGAAGATGCCCGCTGTTTAGAGGCATAAGAGGTCCCTAGAATGTACTTTTTTATCTCTAGTCCTAGATCAAGATAAGTTATAGAATCCTGTAAATTTCTGCATTAATTTTGGATTTCCCTTTAGCTACGTCCACAGTGTATGTTTTTACATGTGTGTTTCCTGTTCAGAGGTATTGCTATGCAAATTGGATTATTCTGTTTGCAGATCACACTTAAACTTTTGAGGTCTAACGCAGGGATTGGCAAACCATGGTCCACGGGTCCATCCAGTCCACTGTCTCCTATTTTTGAATGACCCTGGAAGTTAAGAATAGTTTTTGTTTTCTTAAATGTTTGAAAAAATACATTTTTTTTGTTTTATATTTATTTATGGCTGCAGTGGATCTTCGTTGCTGCACGTGGGCTTTCTCTAGTTGTGGCGAGTGGTGGTTACTTTTCATTGCGGTGTGCAGGCTTTTCCCTGTGGTGGCTTCTCGTTGTGGAACATGGGCTCTAGGCTTGCGGGCTTAATTGCCCCTTGGCATGTGGAGTCTTCCCGACCAGGGATCAAACCCATGTTCCCTGCATTGGCAGGTGGGTTCTTAACTACTGGATCACCAGGGAAGTCCTAGAATATTTTGTACCATGTGAAAAATACCTGATATTCAAATATCAGTGTTCACAAAGTCTTATTGGAATCCAGGCATGCCCATCATAATGGCAGACTTGCACAGTGAGAGATAATGTGGCTTGCAAAGCTTAAAATATTGATTATATGACCCTTTTCAGGAAAGCTTGCCAGCTCCTGGTCAATAAAACAGAAATAATGGCAGAAACATAACTGAAAATTAATAAATTTGGGTGTAGACTTCTGATCAAAACCCAACTTGATGTCAAATATGGTTTTACTGTCCAGAGGATATAAACCACACTCGAGTCACTGCTAAGTTAATCATGATACTTAACCCACAGCCTGTCTGGTTATCAAACTGTTGGGTCTGACTGCCTAGTTAACTAGATTCTTAGGTCAGTGGTCTCCGAATGTTTCTGCTCACGTAATCTTTTTGTTTTGTTTGTTTTTTGGCTGTGCCCCAAGGCCTGCAGGATCTGCAGGATCCTAGTTCCTTCACCAGGGATCAAATCTGTGTCCCCTGCAGTGGAAGCACAGAGTTCGAACCACTGGACCGCCAGGAAAGACTTTGATCACGTATTCTAGTAAGCATTTCTGAGTATACTTCCACTGTTAATTTATTATTTATAAGTCGTATGTGTGCTTCTGTGCTAGTATGTATGCAGTAAATCCCACATACATGGAAGTTTATACCCTCAACTCCTACAAGTCCCCTTCTTACCACCTGGGGCAGGTTCACTCCACTTTGGAGCTGATGGCCCCAGAATGGTATCAAGTTTCCTAACAATTTCAAGACTTTTCTGATGATTTTCCTTTAGGCAAAAATGGTACATATGTTGTCTGACTGCTTTCTTAGGATGTTAAGAGTTTTGAGAATTCTTGGAGCTTCATCCCATCAAACCTCCCTAATCTTATAGATGAACTAAGGCCCAGATAGGTTAAACAAGTTATTTGAGGCCTAAAGCATGGCTCGCAGTGGATCCAGAGCTAAAGATTATCCCCTGAGGCTTTTCCACTGGACTCTGCTTTCTCCTTCATCTATTGTGTTCCCTGGCAAATCACTCTGTGACATACTCATTAAACTAATAAGGGTCCATTCTGCTACTGCTGCTGCTAAGTCATGTCAGTCGTGTCCGACTCTTTGCGACCCCATAGACGGCACCAAACAGGCTCCTCCATCCCTGGGATTCTCCAGGCAAGAATAATGGAGTGGGTTGCCATTTATCATTCTAAAACCACTCATTTAAAAGGACCTACTTGAGTTCAGGGTGTTTGAGCATCCACCTGTTCTCTTTGCTTGGCCCTGCAATAAACCTTTCTTTGCTAAAAATAATAATAATAATAAAGCTAAAGGGACTTATTTGAGAGTTTCATACAGATTTCTTTTTTTTTTGCTGTGCTAGGTCTTAGCTGTGGCATGTGGGATCTAGTTCCCTAAGCAGGGATTGAACCTGGGTCCCCTACATTGGGAGTGCAGAGTCTTAACCACTGGAATCTGTAAATGTGACTTTTTTGGGGACAGAAGGTCTCTGCAGGTGTAATTAAAGTTCTTGAGATAAGATCATCCTGCATTAATTAAAGTGGGTCTTCAATACAGTAACAAGTGTTCTTAGAAGAGCCAGGGAGAAGACACATAGAGAAGAAGGCCATCTGAAGGCAGCGCTGGAGTGATGTGACCACAAGCCAAAGAATGCATGTAGCCATTCTGGAAGTTGGAAGAGGGAAAGGATCCTCCCTCAGGCCTTTAGAGGGAGCATGTCCCTGCCCACACCTTGGTTTCAGACTTCTGGCCCCCAGAACTGACAGCAAGTAAGTCTCTGTTGTTTTAAGCCACCAGTTAGTGGTAATTAGATAATGTCAGCCCCAGGAAGCTAACACATCTTTTATGGAAAGTGAGTTGTGAGCAGGAAGAAGGTTGTGAACAGGAGTTACCACCTGCAAATGAGAATTGATCTTGCTTTGCCTCATTTCTAGGAACACACTTGAGGCCCTTTATGGAATGTTCTATATACCTTGACTAGACATTGAAGGATTCAGGTCTTTCCTTTATGTGGCTCAAACTCAAGGAGACCAGCCAAATGCAACAGTGGGCAATAGCAGGGAAGTCTTTTCAGAGGTGGGATAGTTGAGCTGGGCTTTGAGGAGTTTGCCAAGTGAAACACAAGGGCAAGTTGGTGTGATGAAGGCTCTGATGTGGGAATGAATAACTATTAATATATGTTGAATAAACATATAAACACCATGATCTCAATGGATGTAGGAAAAGCATTTGGGATGAAGTGGGAGGGAGGCTCAAATGGGAGGGGATATATGTATATTTGGGGCTTCCCAGGTGGTATGAGTGGTAAAGGACCTGCCTGCCAGTGCAGGAGATGTAAGAGATGGAGGTTCGATCCCTGGGTCAGGAAGATCCCCTGGAGGAGGGCATGGCAACCCACTCTAGTATTCTTGCCTGGAGAATCCCCATGGACAGAGGAGCCTGTTGGGCTGCAGTCCATGGGGTCGCTTAGAGTTGGATATGATTGAAGTGACTTAGCATGCACGTATGTGTGTGTGTGTGTGTGTGTGTGTGTGTGTGTATAGCTGATTCACTTTGTTGTATAGCAGAAATTCACATAATATTGTAAAGCAATTATATGCCAACAAAAAAAATAAAACATCACTTTAAAAAAAGAAACGGCATTTGGGTTTCCCTGGTGGTCCGGTGGTTCAGAATCCACCTTGCAGTGCAGAGGATACCAGTCTGATCCCTGGTCCGGGAAGATCCCACATGCCTTGGGGCGGGTAAGCCCTAGCTTTGCAACTACCAAACCTGTGCACCCTAGAGCCCCTGCTCCGCAACAAGAGAAGCACCTCAGTGAGAAGCCCATGCACCGCATGGGCTAAAGAATAGCTCCTGCTCACTGCAACTAGAGAAAGCCCGTGCGCAGCAACAAAGACCCAGCACAGCCAAAAATAAAATTTAAAAAAAGGAAGTCTGATTCTAAAAAAGCATTTGACAAAATCCAACTCTTTTATGATAAAAACACTCAACAAACTAGGAAGAGAAGGGAACATTCTCAACTTGATAAAAGGCATCTATGAAAAGGCCACAGTGAACATCATACTTAATGGTGAAAACTGAAAATCTTTACCCCTAAGATCAGGAACAAGGCAAGGATGTCTGCTCTTACTGCTTCTATCCAGTTCTGTCTTTGAGGTTTTAGGCAGAGCTATGTGGCAAGTAAAGGAAAATACATTGCATTTGGAAAGGAAGAATTAAAAACTCTGGATTTGCAGATAACATGATCTTATATAGAGAGTATCCTAAAGAGTACATGCAGACACAACTATCACAGCTAAAAAGTGAATTCAGGAAAGTGTCAGGATAGAAGACAATATAGAAAAATACACTAGAGATAACCCTAAAGTTAAGAAAACCTCACAAATGCATCAAAAATAACAAAATACTTAGGAATACATTTAACCAAAGAAGTACAAGGCTTGTAGACTGAAAACTATTTAAAAATTTGTTGAAATTAAAGAAAAAGAACTAGATGATTGGAAAGACATCTTGTAGTCAACGGATTGGAAGAGTTAACATTGAAATTAAAATTGCAATACTCCCTAACTTGATGAACTTAATACAAGCTGTATCAAAATTCCAATTTTTTTGTAGAAAAAAAAAATACAAGCTGATCCTAAAATTCATAGGGACATGCAAAAGACCCAGAATAGCCAAAATAATCTTGAAAAAGTTGGAGCAGTCAGACTTCCTGAATTCAAAGCCTACTCCAAAGCTACAGTGTAGAAGGGACACAGGATAGAGTCCATAGATCCGTGGAATAGAATTGAGAGTTTAGAAATAAACTCACACTCATCATCAACTAATTTTCAACAAGGGTGTCAAGACCATGCAATGGGGAAAGAAGAGTCTTTCCAACAAATGGTACTGAGACAACTGACTGGATATTCACACGCAGAGAATGAATTTTGTGTATGAATCCATACACAAAACTTACCTAAAAATGGATCAAAGGCCTAAATATAAGAACAAAAAGTAGAAAAACTATTTGAAGAAAACTTAGGTGAAAATTTTCATGACCTTTGACAAGATATGATACCGAAACCACAAGCAAATAGACATTTAAAAATAGATAGGTTGGACTTCATCAAAATCAGAAACTTTTGGAGCATTCCCTGGGTGTCCAGTGGTTAGGACTTCTTGCTCTCATTGTCAAGGGCCTCAGTTCAATCCCTGCTTTGGGAATGAAATCCCACAAACCACGTGGTGCTGGAGGGGAGTGCGGCTGGAATTAAAACCTTTTTTATACCAAAACTGTGGGCGTCCCTCATAGCTCAGTTGGTAAAGAATCCACCTGCAAAGCAGGAGACCCTGGTTCAATTCCTTGGTTGGAAGGTCCCCTGGAGAAGGGATAGGCTACCCACCAGTATTTTGGGGCTTCCATTACAGCTCAGCTGGTAAAGAACCCGCCTACAATGTGGGAGACCTGGGTTCGATCCCTGGGTTGGGAAGATCCCCTGGAGAAGGGAAAGGCTACCCACTCCAGTATTCTGGCCTAGAGAATTCCACGGACTGTATAACCCATGGGGTCACAAAGAGTTGGGCACGACTGAGAGACTTTCACTTTTCCTACCAAAACTATCAAGAAAATTAAAAGATGGCATCTCTGGTGGGACAGTGGTAAAGAATCTGCCTGCCAATGCAGGAGACACGAGTTCGATTTCTGGTCTGGGACTGTCCTACATGACTTGGAGTAACTAAGCCTGTGAGGCACAACTATCGAGCCTGTGTTCTACAGCCCGGGAGCCACAAGAGCTACGCCCATGTGCCACAGCTACTGAAGCCCACACACCTAGAGCCGATGCTCTGAAACAAGGAGTCCCTGCACCGTAACTAGAGGGGCCCCCACTTGCAGCAACTAGAGGAAAGCCTGCACAGCCATAATTAATCAATAAATAACATTTTTTAAAAAAAGAATCCGCCTGCTGGTGGAGGAGACACTGGTTCAATCCTTGGATCTAGACGACCCCACATGCTTCGGAGCAAGTAAGCCTTACACCACTACTGTTGAGCCTGTGCTCTAGAGCCTGGGAACCGCAACAGAAGAGTAGCCCCTGCTCTCTGCAACTAGAGAAAGCCCAGGGTAAACAATGAAAACCCAGCACAGCCTAAATAAATAAATGAAATGAAACAAATTAAGAGATAGCCCACAGAATGGGAGAAAATATTTGCAAGCTATAAATCAGGAAAGGGACAAGCATCCAGAATAAAGAACTCATACAAGTTAACATAAAAACTCAAAAAATAGGTTAAGGGGGGGTACCTCTGTGGTGGGCCAGTGGCTAAGACTCTGAGCTCCCAATGCAGGGGACTCAGGTTCACTCCCTGGTCAGGGAACTAGATCCCACATGCCACAATAAAGATCAAAACTCCAGAGTGCCCCTTCAGCCAAATTCAAAAAGAAAAAAGGCAGGGATTTCCCTGTTGGTCTGGTGGTTGAGAATCTGCCTTCTACTACAGGGGATGCACGTTCAGTCGCTGGTGGGGAACTAAGATCCCACGTGCCACAAGGCAACTAAACCTGAGCGCTGTAACAAAGAGCCTGTCCACCAGAATGAAGGCCCAGCATGGCCCAAAAAAAAAAAAAAAAAAAGGCAAATCAAAACCATGAGATTCCAGTTCATGCCAACTAGGATGCCTAAAATAAAAAGCCACATGATAAAAGTGTTGGTGAGGATATGGAGAAATTATAAATATTACAGATTGCTTATAGAAATATAAATGATGGTCACTATGGAAAATAGTGTAGCAGTTCCTCAAAAAGTTAAACACAGAGTTACTGGGTAACTCAGCAATTCCACTCCTGGTTATGTACCCCAAAGAACTAAAACATTTTCACAAAAACTTGAACACAAATGTTCATAGCAGCTTTATTCATAACAGGCAAAAAGGGAAAATGAATGAAATGTCCATCAGCTAATGAATGGATAAATAAAATATGGCCTATCTATACAATGGAATATTATTCAGTCATAAAGAGGAACATAGTCCTGATCTGTGTTACAAAACGGATGGACCTGGAAAGTATTATACTAAGTGAAAGAGGCCATACACATATTTTAACTGAATCCATTCATAAGAAATGTCCAGAATAGGTACATCCATAGACATAGAAAGCAGATTAGCAGTTGCCTAAAGCTATAGGTAGTGAAGAATGGGGAGTGACTATTGATGGATTTCCTTTGGGGGTGGCGGAAATGTTCTAGAATTAGATCGTGCTGATGATTGCACAACTTTGTGCTTATACGAAATCCCACTGAACTGTGTATTTTTAAAGGGTGAATTTTACACTAAATGAATAGATCTAAAAAACAAGGAAAAATATTTTTCCATGATGATCTGTGGTGGTACTTCCGTGGTGGTCCAGTGGTTAAGACTCTGCTTCCACTGCATGTGACACGAGTTTGATCTCTGGCAGGGTAACTAAGATCCCACATACCCCTCAGCATTGCCCCCCCAAAAAATTATGATCAGTAAGGGGATGGACATCATTCTAAAAATACAATATGGAGAGAATAGCCCACAACATTTGTAGAAAGGACTGAAGCAGACCTCTGAGACCTGGATTTTTGCCCCAGGGAAATGGAGGCTTAGTCCAACAGTGAATAGATGATGGAGCCAGAATTAATACCCAGGTCTGTCAGCCTATGAGCCCTCTGCTTATAGCTTCTAGCCCTGTACTGGTCCAATAAGTAAACCATTGGCTATTGTGGCTACCAAGCTGTTGAAATGTGGCCAGTCCCAGTCAGGATGAGCTGTAAGGGTAAAATACCCAGTGGGTTTTGAATATAGTATCATAAAAAGAATGTAAAGTATCTTAATAACTGCTTTATATTTATTATATATTGACTTCATACATTATATATTTAAATCACATTTTAAAAAATAAAGATTAATTTCATCAGTTCTTTTTACTTTCTGAAATGTGATTATTTAAATTGTTAAATTACATATATGGTTTGCAATACGTTTCTGTTGGACAGTGCTACTCTAGAGTATTGGTCCCCTGGGAGCAGGGTAAGAAAAGGATGATATTAATTTACCCCCGAACTAACACTTCGCTGAACATCCTTGACAGGACCAGCCTAAAGCTGATCACAAGGGGTCCTGGCAAGAGGGGTGTCGCTTGTACCTTCACTTCTAAAGGAAGGAGGGAGGGAATGGGTGTATCCTTTACCTCTGGGGCAATAAGAATCCTCACTAGATCCAGATGTATCTGAAAGTCTGTAGCTAATAAAAGATATTTGCAAAGCAGGGCGATTAAAAATGGCAGAAAAGGGCGGGCATCTTGTGTCTTTTGACAAAATTTACTATTTAAGGAGAACTCCAAGAAATAATACCTTCAAAAGCTTCATCATCTGATATAAAATACATTTCATGATTTCAGTTCAGTCAGATTTGAGAAGTGGGCTGTGGTGGGGTAGGAAGAGGGTCA